>JBBPQD010000344.1:0-13000 GCA_038092355.1 Caloboletus inedulis
TAGGGATCTGGTGATATGCTATGCTACATGAGGATCCAGCAAGGTGTACATGAGGGAAACATGTGTATCAGTACAGCCATACATGAGGTATGGGTGAGGCAGGCAGTGTACATGTGTAGACAATGAGGAGTACATGTGTTGAGGCAGCACACCATGCATAGGGGGTGTGACTGACATGTGACTGACATGAGGCGATTTAGGCTGCGCATGTAGGAGTCATGGAGAACACATGTAGGAAGCATGGTAAACATGAGGTTACCATGAGGCAAAGGTCTGGCTCCTAGGTAGGGACTTGAGCATTAGCAGGATCACATAATAGGGGCTAATAGATAGGGGCTAAATGCGAAAGTGCCTCTTGAAATTCAGGAAAAATAGGGAAAAATAAGGGAAAAATTATACGGTCTGTAACACTATCCCCTCTCTAAGGATCAACTTCCAGGTGATCAGTGTAAGGATTGAACAAGGAGGAGTGCTCAGCGAAGACCATTCTAAGTTCAACACGAGGGTTCCTTTCGTGGAAGAGTGCAATAGCATCTACTGCATTGGCACGATTTCCCTTAGGTTCCCAAGTATGATCATCCTTAGTGTAACTTTTCCAGTGGACAAGATACTCAGTGTTTCTGCCCTTCCTTCAGACATCAACTACATAGTCTACTTCATATTCTTCGTCTCGATCCTCAGTGACATTCACAGGGCCAGGACGAACAGCGATCTGTCCTTCTAGGGGTTCTTTATAGGGACGAACTCGAGATATATTAACGACTGGGTGAATGCGCATCGAGCGCGGCAAGTCAGCTTGACTGCATTGGTTCCTACTAGCTTGGTGATGTCATAGGGTCCTAACCATCGCTCACTTAGTTTCTTGGAAGCACGTGTCAATCTCAGATTCTCGGTTGAGAGCCAAACCTTATCACCTATCTTATATTTAGGGGCTTCAGAGCAATGTTTGTCAGCTTGAGCTTTCATCCGTTGTTGTGCTTTCTCAAGATTCTCTTTGGTTTGGGCAAGGGTGTCCTGCATAGTGGTAGTGAATTGTTCAGCAGCAGGGGCCTTAGTGATCTTTTGCTCAAAACCCATTCTAGGAGCATAGGAGTGGGTAACATCAATGGGTGACTTCTGAGTAGAAGCCTGCTTCTTGCTATTGTAGGAGAATTGTGCAATTGGTAGCCAGTCAATCCAATCATCCTGCTTTTCAGCAGTGAATAGTCTAAGGAACTGTTGTAGATCTCTGTTCATTCGTTCTGTCTGACCATTGGTCTGTGGATGGAAAGCAGTGGACAGCTTTGGATTGATGCCTAGGCATTTGCATAGATTGGTCATCACCTGTGATGCGAACTGTGGTCCATGATCTGAAACTATACTACGAGGCAGTTCATGATTCTTCCAGACATTGTACAAATAAAAATGAGCGGTGTCTAGCGCAGTAACTGTCTTATTGCATGGAATAAATTCGACTTCTTTAGAGAATTGATCAACAACCACTAGGATTGTGTCAAATCCTCTGGATAGGGGTAAGTTGGTAGTAAAGTCTGTGGTTACTTCGATCCAGGGCATGTTGGGTAGATCTAGGGGTCGAAGTTTACCAGGGGGAGCAAGATTAGATGGCTTGCATCTAGTGCAGCGTTCACAGCAAGTAACATATTCCTTAATGAATGTGGACATGCCAGGCCACATATAGCTGCGTTGTACGAGGTCAATCGTCTTTTCAGATCCAGGATGTCCTGCAACTGGGGTATCATGATGAAGGCAAATGATTTCCAATCGTAAGTCATGATCATCAGGGACATAGATCTTATCATGTTGGTCATAGAGAAGCTGATCATCATTAGTGTGGAGAGCATGTTTTTCACATAAGCAGGTGACGTCAGATTCCATAAGCAGATTGACGATGTTTTTGATTTTAGCGAGTATGACGTCAGAGTCAGTGGCAAGGGTAACTTCTGTAACACAAAGGACGCGGTCAGGGGGAATGACAAGTACACCGGCATTGTCATTTTCAACACCATCAGCATGGTCCTCACGGCGGGATAGAGCATCAGCTTTGCCCATGGTAGCACTGGTTTTGTGAAGCCATTTGAAGTGAAAACGAGATAAATACTGAGTCCATTGGGCTTGGCGGCGATTGAGATCTTGGCGGCACATAAACCATTGAAGGTTAGCATGATCATTCCATATTTCAAACTGGTGATGTGCGCCTTCAAGATGGTGACGCCAATTCTCAAGAGTGCGAATGACACTAAGCATTTCCTTATCAGCAACAGGGTAATTGCGTTCTTCAGGAGACATAGAATGGGAGGAGAATGTGACAGGGTGCCATTTGCCATTTTGTTCAATAGAGAGCACTGCTCCAGTAGCATAATCAGAAGCATCCGTTTCCAGACAGAAGACTTTGTCATTATCGGGGTACGCTAGAATAGGGGCAGTGGTGAATCGTTCTTTGAGGAGATCAAAGGCTGCTTGCTGCTCTGCCTTCCAAGCGAAGGGGATATCCTTCTTAGTAAGATCATTCAGGGGTCGTGCGACTTGTGCATATCCCTCGATGAACCTGTGATAAAAGTTGGCAAGACTGAGAAAACTGCGTACACCTCTAACATTCTTAGGGATTGGCCATTCCTTAATGGCTTTAACCTTAGCATCATCCATCTTGATGCCATCACGAGATACTATCATGCCAAGGAATTCTACTTCCTGGACACTAAAGGTGCATTTCTCTGGTTTCGCAAACAAGTCATTGTCTTCAAGACGTTGCAATACTTTCCTTATGATTCATTCGTATTCATGGATGTCGTTAGTTTTGGTAAAGATCATTAGATCATCAATATAGACGACCATGACGTCAGGCATATCAGAAAAGAGATCATTCATCATAGTTTGGAAAGTGGCGGGGGAATTGCATAGGCCAAAGAACATAACAAGTGGTTCAAAGGAGCCACGATGACAGACAAAAGCGGCTTTCCATTCGTTGCCTTCCTTGATATGAACATTATTGTAACCCCAACGAAGATCTATCTTCATAAGCCATTTAGATCCTTTAAGCTTGTCAACAAGCTGTGAGATCAAAGGTAGTGGGTAGTTGTTTTTGACAGTGTGTTCATTGATGTAACAATAGTCCTGTACCATTCGCTTACAACAATCCTTCTTAGACAGGGGAGGTCTGCGGTGACTTAGAGGGGTGAATGTATCCTTTAGATAACTGATCATCAATGAAATCTGATACCTCTTGTTGTTCAGCAAGAGAAAGGGGCATCAAACATCCTTTCTTGGGTTGGAAAGTATCTTTGAGATCTATGGCATGATCCCAAGGTTTTCGTACGGGCATACATTCAGATTCTTTCTTCGAGAAAACCCTTAGATACTTATGATAGGTTTTAGGTACGAGCTGCTCGGGTTTAGGCTCAGCCTTAGGGGGCGAAGCTTCTTGTTTCATAGCATGAATGTGAGCCAAGGAATCCTGTTCCTCAGATTTGATTTGTCTAGCAAAAGGGGGTTTTCCTTTCAGGTTTTGACAGGTCCAGGGGCATCACATCATTCGGACTTTACCGGAAGTCCAATCAATCACAGGATTATGGTGCCTAAGCCACGTGTATCTGAGAATCATCTGATTCCTTCCAAGATCGGTTACTTCAGCTATGACTTTCTCATGATGTTCCTGAAACTGAATAATGATTTCCGCACAGTGGGTCATATCTCTGGCGGCATTATGTGTTCCGTCAATGTTGTATACCAGGAGTGGGTTAAGTAAAGGGGTCAAGGGGAGTTTCATTCTCTGTGCATAAGCGTGATCAATATAGATAGTATTAGCTCCGCTGTCAAGCAAAGCTTTGGTATACATGAGACGATCAGGATGTCTCAGAGGAGCAATCTTGATAGGGAGAGTGATTTCACGAAGATGAAGGGAGCGAATTCTAGCATTGTCTGGGATTGAGCGAGTTTGTGAATAAGTGGAATCAAGCACCGGTTTGGAGCCCCGGCCGAGCTCCAATTCAATTGGAGACCCCACTTGGCAAGTATAATTTAGACTAAATGAGTGATTAGATACATCAGCAACTTGAACACCCAGACCATTCAAGCTGCATGGGCTTTTCCCTTTCCGGCAGGAGGAGTTTCGTCAACGGTTCTGATCTTATGAAACTTGGAACAAGTCTTCTTATGATCTCCACGAGACCAATTACATTCATGACATTTGGTGGAGGGCTTCTTGCAATCTTTGCCTTGGTGTCCTTCGCCTCCACAATTAAAGCATCCGGTAAACCGCTTCTTTGGTTTCTTCTTTCCAAATGCATTGATCTCGTGATTACTATCATCGTCATCAAAGGTGTTATGAATGTGATCAACATCCATGGCATTGGGGTCACGTGAGTGACTATGAGATTTCGAATAGCTAGGAGTGAACTTAGAGGATGACAATGATCCTTTGGCTTGTTGCTTAAGGAGGAAGCTCTTAAGTTCCAAGGTATCTCCTACTTCTTGTACTACATCAAGGTACTCCATGATGTCATTGGGTTTGCGCATATCTTCTCGGATAATATATCCTAGGATATTCAGGCACATTGTCTTTTCCAGGATATCAACTGCATGGATATTTCCTATCTTAGCTTCCTTGTAGTACTTATGGAAGGTATCAGTGAAGTCATGACTTTGGGTACTTCCTTGTCGAGTTTCCCATAACTTCTTAAGTGCCCATTCGGGTTTCATGGTGGGCTGAAAGAGTTTGGTGATCTCCGATTCGAGTTTAGCCCAAGTATAGGCATGTCCTTCTGCAAGATGAGAGGCAGCAAAGGTGCCGGCTCGAGATCCTTCCATTCAAGAGAGGACTGTCACTACAGCCTCATACGAGCCAATCGGAATAGCAACTGGGTTTACCGAGATATAGGTTTGGATCTTTAGCCACCATTCCTCAAACTTATTGATTTCTCCTTTGAAATCACCAGGATTGGCAAATACTTCTACTTTGCCTGTCCTTCCTGAGGATGGGGTGGTTATTGGCATAGCGGTGAGTTGGGCATTAGCCTGAGCAAGATCATTCTTAGCAATAGCAAGGTCGTTCTCAACCTGCATGATATAATTTGTCATCAGTCCCAGCTGAGTGGCGATCAATGCAGGTTGGGCATTGGAATCTCCGGCATTTTGGAGATTAGCCAAGAATGTGTTGGAGTTAAAGTTGCATGGATTGAACGACATAGTGGGCGAGGAGAAGTTTTTAGATTAGATTACAAGTGAAATGAATCAAGTGAGGAAACTAGAACGTATATAGAAAAGAAGTTTACTCAAGCCCGGGAATGGTATTATTGGAGTTTATTTCCCAATTAGCTCCGGCTTCTTCCTGCTGTTCTTCTTCTTCTTCTTCAGGTGCCGGCGGTTCGGCTTCTTGTGGCTGAGGTTCAGGGGGTGGTGGCATAGACGTTTCTTCCCTGGCAAGGTTAGATTGAAAGTTATTAAAGAAAAATCGGCTAGCAACTTGTTGAAGGGTAAATGGACTGAGGGATGCGAAGGCCCAATCAATCCAATCAGGAGAGTTCTTGTTGGGCTCATCTACAGCAAGGGGCTGCACATTCCAACCATTAGTGGTGTCAAGATTTGGGTTAGGTTGGTCCCAACCAGACGGTGCGGGTTCCTGAGTAGGTTCTTTCTTGGGGATGGCTCTTATGTCCTGGAACCAATCTCCAACTATAAAGGTGGTATGAAAAGCCTTGCGATGGATTTCAATACCGAAGGGGTGGCTGTGGGGCACGGTGTGGCGGATAAGAAAGATAATGAAAATGGTTACTACAGTGAAGATATATAGAATGGCGAAGAGGAACTGGTTCATACAAGCTTTTGACGGAGTCAATGAGATTGTTTCAAGATGTGGTAATAGGGGGAGTCGGGTGTGTAAGCCTTGCCCGATTTGAGTTTAGCGAGTTTAGTGATGTTAGATTGGAAGCGCTTCTTTTGATTGGTAGTCAATTTCCGATGTTGTTTTACGCGATCCAGATCTAGTCTGACTCAACAAGTCTTTTGTCACTGCTTTCCTCGATCTGTGCCTGTGCTGTTTCCTCAGCAATTTGGCTATGAGGTTCGTCTTCTGTGTTCTGGGACTCTGCCTCAAAACTTGCTTCATAAGGAGGAGGAGGGTGCGAGGGTCTATTTATATGCAGGTCAAACCATACTCTTTGAGGTACAAGTGCTTGTACTGTAAAGGTTAACCTAGTGGTAACGTGCAGGCTTCCTAAGTACCGATCTAGGTCGAAGAGGAGAGATACGATGACATAACAGAAGGGGAGGTTCAAGGCCATGAAACCAGCGGCATGGTACAAGGTTATAATGAGCAATAGGTGCTCGATTTGGAAGTCCCTCTTCACGATGTAATCATGCTTTAATATGGGCTCTGACCTCAAGGACTCTCTCCTGGATACGATCTCTGTGTTCCTGATCTCTTGCCTGCTGAGCGCCAAGCAGTAACCCCTCTCTAATAATTGAAAGAAGCGACCTTAATATCAACCAGGCTAATGCCTAAGCACTAGTATCTGACTGAGAGAAAAGGAATTCCAAAGCTAAGGATACGATACAGCGATGTCCCTACTTATATACTGTTGGGAACGGCGCACAGACCAAGCTGTGCGTAATGACTAATCAGGGTAGAGGGGTTGTGATGTCATAGGGTATAGGGTATGACGTAGGGCCTAGAGCCGGAATGTTCCTAGGGTTAGGGTTTATAAATACTTATCGTATCCTAAATAACTGTCAGTGCCGCGAAGGTTTACGGTAGAGGAAAAGGTTGTTTCAGAAATGCACAATGGATGGCGGAAATACGCATTAGGAACAGGAACCACGCAGGGAAAACGGTAAATAGGAGCTTAAATGCAGTCTGGACGGTGGAAATATGCATGGAGTGTCTGTCATTGGGCATAGGAAGTGGAAAATCGACAACAGGAGCTCACAGACGCACTCGAGACCTTCGGCCAAGACGATCAGTTGATGACGCACAAGGTCAGCAGGACGTATCATTAAACTAATTTTGCTAAATCACATTCGATTGTGTCTTTGAGCAGTATTTCAAGCTGACTGTCTGAACAGCATGAGCAGACTACCTCCGAGGACCAGACAATACCACATCACAAACCACCGTTTCGATGTATACATGTCGGTCACACACCCGCCTATTATGACGTTGAGTGAGCTGTGGGCGTGTGAGGAGACCATTCTGCATAATTATACAGTTAGTTGTTTCTGAATGCTGTGCGTAAGATCATTTATGGAAGTGATGCGAAGGATCCAGCCGATCATCTGTCGGGACTCATGTTTGCAGCAGGGCATGATGGCCCTGAGATCGTCACCATCCCCTACCAGGAGCCAGCGGGACCTCTTCATTTGGAATATTGGATGTATGATAACAACTTGATGAACTTTTATGTCGGCAGCTCCGAGATCTCATTCGTTGGTATCTGACGTACGACTTTCAAACAGTTTCTGACATCGCATGCTATCCCTTTTACGCATGCATATACAATGTTCTATTGGACACAGGACTTGAAAATGCCGCTTAATCGATCCCTGTTCAAATTCTGTACAGGGGCGGGCGACAACAGGTTACTGTGTGGAAATGTGATCATGCTCAAGCACAGACAGTCTTCCTGCAACAAGTACGAGAACATGATGACAGAGGACATAGCGTTGGTCGGATCCATTCTGGGCAGGTAAGGAATTTTGTACAGCCAGAGAGTCATGCACTGAAGCTATACTGCGTATCAGCGCGGTTGCAGGTCGACAGCTCGACTGCGTTGATGAGTACGACTATGCTCTGGACGTGATCGAGATGTAGAGGAGTTTCACGAAGACCACATATCTGATGCGCGTTGTCCGCTGTACTACTAGGGGCATGTGTTTAACTAAACTCAGAAACGATTTGTATTAGGTACGAGGTGGTTTGCTCTCATAGCTGTACTACTACCGCATCGTTGTGACGTGCGATTATATTTTCGTTTGCACAGATTAATCTCAGTCGCTTTCCCGAGTAGGATTGGTTGTTTAATAGTGTTATCTTTGTATAATGGGTTATGTGCATGTATTTACATGGAAGCTGTGAACATCTTTTCTTTCCTAACCACAAAGAAGTCATGCGTGATTGCACATCAAGATGATTGACGGAGCCGACGAGGATGACATCGGACAGAAGATCCGAAGCGGGAAATGTTGTACAAAGGACAAGCAACTTGTAGTACAAAAGATATGAGTGAGGAGAAGGAAGTGGGACATGTCGTACAAAAGATACAGATGAGGGGATGGAAGCGGCAAGTATTGTACACAGAACACAGACGAGGGGATGGAAGCAGGATGTGTTGTACAAAAGACATAAGCTAGGAGAAGGAAGTGGGACGTGTTGTACAAAAGACATAGACAAGGAGAAGGAAGCGTGATGTGTTGTACAAAATACACAGACGGGGAGGCCGAACCAGGTCAACGAAGGGAGCCATCAGCATGCATTGAATATTTTTTTCTAAGATGTAGACATGGAGAAGGAAGTGGGACATGTTGAATAAAAGACATAGACTGGAAGCCGAATCAGGCCAACGAAAGGAACCATCAGCGTGCATTGAATAGTTTTTTATGTATACCAACACAGCGCGCAACCGTGATCCTGTAAACGGGACATTTTTAAACATAAAAGGTGTCGGAGCAACCCCTTCACGTACAACAGAGGCCATGACAATGCCACATTACTCGGGAGCGCGGCGTTTACCAAGTTGCACCTGCGAAAGAAGCATAGCTGCCTCCGAATGTGTTTCCTTTTTGAAGGTTTGTGGGGAGTCAAGAACCGTTCATTTATGCTCTTCCACATCCAAAGCGGAGGGACGCAGAACCTGCACAGTGTGAGCATTGAGTTGATAGACCTATTAGTAATGAAGTGAGTAAGTTGTAAGGGAAGTGACAGCGAGGATACTAGGACTAACATGTCGCGTGTCCCAATTGAAAACGTGCAGTGTGGCATGAACCATCACCAGTGTTCCCTGTTGTAACTCCAAGTACCATTGGTCAGGGGGGATGAGCTCGTCATTGATGTTCCTAAAATCGAGTTGACGCAGCTTCGCATTGACGTGCCGGAAAAGGTCGCCACCGTGGTCAGGTAAGATGGAGGGAGGATACAAATCATTAGAGGTTACTAGGGTTTTCAGTCAACCGTTGTTACTTCCATCCGAAACACGTATATTGCAGAGTCACCTTTGTTTCCGGCAACATCCGTGTCATGCTGCGCACCATCTACTCTGTCGTCGTTCGAACTCATAACCATATCATCCCCATTTTCCACATCAACGGTGTTGGAGGTCGATGCCTTGATAGCAGGGGCCCGGTTTCCCAAAACTTTCCTTTTCTTGTGACCATTGGCCATTTGTGTTGATCCGGTGATAGTGTACATGGGATCGGTTAAGACGACAATATAGTCAGGATCACCAGTGTCGTCTGAACTCGCACGCGCTGTGCATTCCTTGATGTGGATATTCTAATAGTGAATGAGTTATGGAAGAAGCAGCGCAGTTGGAGTATAGGATACACACTTTACCAGCTAGTTCTTGTTTGTCTCGCTGGACCACCTCACACAATGTGACCAGCTGGTTGTCCCACAGGTTAGCAATGTCCTCGGTTGAACCAACAGGTTTTCCAAGGACCAAAATGCTTTTAACACGGGTTTTGTCGTCAATGAGTGAAGGCTGAAATCATGTTCACAGGTGTCAACAGGAGTATGTTTTTTTAAGAAAGTTACGCACGCTGAACATGGAACCGAGGAAATGATTCCCTTTAGCAGAGAAACACGTCCCGCATGTGGCAGGGCAGATTTCACCGATAAGGATGGTCTTGAAGCTCTCTGGTCTGTTGAGGAAATGATACTCCCAGACGTTGTTCCCGACGATGTGATGATTGAAGTCGACACCATATGATGTTCAAGCTAAGACCAGCTGTGCTGGCATAGCAAGCAGACTGTCATAGACGGTGTTGTAGATGTCAGAAGTGTTCTCAGACGCTTGCATGAATGTGGTTGGTATAATAACACAAAGAAAGTAGAAGGGGGAAGGGGGCAGAAAGGATGCAGGATTCATCCACGAGAGCTCGAATCTTTAAATGAGGAGCCCTGACGTCAGAGTCAAGTGTTATACAGATAGGGTCTGTTTGGCGTACTTGGCAACCTTTGAAGAGCTCAATTTGAGCCAGTTCTGGACATATAACCGATCAGGAACAGTGAGCTGGCAAATATGAAGTGTCAACTGCAACTATGTTAATCAACACTCACCTCTCGTCCGTCGGATACCACAGGCATCTCCGGTTTCCTCGCAGGATTTCCGTTTCAATGGCCGCTTCCGCAACGACGAAACAGTGTGATCGCATTGTGGCGTTAACTCTACGCAGTTCTCATTGACTCCCTGTTCAATGTTGTCCAAAACAGAAGTTAGGTTGCAAGTGCGTTGTATGCATGCCGCCAGTATTACTGACGATACTGTCAAAGTGTGAGTTGTTCCACCTGTAAGAGCAGACAAATTGCGCTCAACCTGTGAACGCTCGTGCCCCGACGAGACGTGAATGAGAGTTAAAAGATTTAGAATCTCAAGCCGCCTGTTTTTGCGTCTGACATCCTCGCTCTGGTGTGAAGTGATGCAGTTAATAGCAAAAGGTTGCAGAATCAGCAGTCCTTCCAACGTCTTCACACGCGACATCATTACATAAGGAGCCTCCGTCCCTTTACAACTCTCCAAATCGATAATCGCACGGTCAACCGTCATTCCTTGGGAATTATGCACTGTCATTGCAAAACCCGGTAAAACAGGTATCTGGGTGCGCTTGAACTTCAGGTCCCCTGTGTTAAAGGGATGTCGTAGATGCACCTCAATAGTGTCTGCGAGCACTACAGAGTGAAAAGGTTCGAGGTGAGGCAGAGGCAGGGGTGTTGTAGTTGGGGTATGTACAACGCAGGACACTGCATGACGTTTCCCAGAGGTGTCGACGGTATATCGTACACTGACAAGAGTTCCGACACATCCATTGACAATGCCTGACTCAACATCAAAGTTTTGTGTAATCATTACTGGCATGCCAACAACAAGGGGAATGCTTCCCAATTGCTGGTGCATTTCACCTGAATGCAAGCGCTGTAAACAACGAGACTCATCCTCACTCAAAGATCTACCCTCCACAGTGTCATGGCATTCATACCAATGTACAGGCTGACCCGAGTATTGCGCAAACGCGAGGGTCGCCCTCTCGTTCAACGCATCTTTGGTGTCATTACTGGAGACGATAATAGGAGCGTCCAGCCATTTCTTATCTACCCATGATGGCTGAACCAGGGATAGCAACCTAGACTGTAATAGTTGGTAGTCCTCATCACTACATTTACCAATACGAAGACAGGTCAAAAGATCCACAAATCCTGTATTTCGGTCGCCGGACTGCCGCATGGGTTGTGTCAGTAGAACTACTATATCAACAGACAACCATAAAAGCCTTCCAAAAACATCAGCCTGCGTGCTGGAATCAGCCACGTTTCGAAACTTTGACAGACAATACAACGACCGTTGGCCCACCAGAGGTAACTGTGCGAAATCTCCAGCGAAGATGATATTAATGCCACCAAAGGGCAGGTCATTACCCTTTGTGATACATAATGCCTCGTGAATGGACACCAGCAATTTACGACCAATCACGGACACCTCATCAACAAAGAGGAAGTCCACGCCTTCCCATTTAGCTATCAAATCGCGTCTACTTTTCCCGGAAAACTTTGAGCCCCTTCTGTCATTCAGGTTTAGCACAGAATGCAAGGTAGAACCGGAGATATTCCTAGCAGCTACTCCCATGAATGAACATACACGGAAGCGGCGAGATTGTCCAGAACGTTTGAAGAATTCTTGAATAGTATGTATTACCTGAGTCTTTCCGGAACCGCCTGCACCACCTATATACATTCGAAGAGGTGGTGGCTGCTCCATCATGGCCTGGCGAGCAATAAACTGGAACGCACGTCGTTGTTCAACGTTTAGGTTGAATTCATTTGCAATCATCTCTGCAGTAGGCCGACTGGGTGTAGTGGTACTGGGGAATGTCAGATAGCTGATGCGGGGTGAAATCAAATTACTCTGTTGATCATCTCGAACGGAAGAACTATCTATATCAGGGACAACGCGAACGCAAACTGTGGCACGCATGCTCTCATCTGTTGCTAAGTCAGTGACAGGGTGGTGGTCAGCAAGTAGGGAATGCCTCAATTGTTCGACACGTTGACTGTATGCAGCCCTCCATTCATCTTCTAGGATATGATGTATTCCCGACACATCGTACTCTGCTGACTCAGGCGGCCTCTCGAAAGTACATTCAGTAGAAGGACGGACAGTGAGGTTGAATCTTCCGGATTCTTCTAGATGGTGTACACAATCAACACAAGCACTTTGACGCTGAAGCCTGCGACAGGAACGTGTTATGACCGAGTAACAAGTGTACACGGGAGTGTACTCCTAAGTCCCTATAGTATTAGGCAGCCTCTGCTACCAGGTCGATACTATGACTTCAAGGGCGAAGACTGTTGAAGGAGGTTTATGAGGAGAGGATGAGAGCGACGCTGTGTTGGCGACCCTAATCAAATAATGACTAGGCCGTTACCACTTGAACGTTGACTCAGACAAATAGAGACTAGAGGGACTAGGGGAATCCCAAGAAGAACTAGACTGGAGTTCTTCGTTGGTGTTCATTCAATATATATACTGACTACGTGTACAGCATTCGTAAGCTGTCCCTAAGCGAAACCTAATTACGAAGGTTTAATGTAAACGGAGATTAAATAAGAAGCATAGCACGCGTTGTCCATGAGTCTTCTGGAATGGAAGAGAAGCGTGCGGAGATTAACTAAGTGAAATTAAAGAATGGAAGAGAACCCTCAGGGTCTCAGGGTCGACGGTAATTAAATACACGTGTGTGTGGAGCGAGCACGGCTTCAGCTACAACATCACAGCATGGATGTGAGAAGGGCGCACAGCAG
>JBBPQD010000345.1:0-12999 GCA_038092355.1 Caloboletus inedulis
AGATCATAGGTAGGGACTTGAGCATTAGCAGGATCACATGATAGGGGCTAATAGATAGGGGCTAAATGCGAAAGTGCCTCTAGAAATTCAGGAAAAATAGGGAAAAATAAGGGAAAAATAATATGGTCTGTAACAATAGGTGTGGTACATGACGTGTTATCATCCCATCCAATTGCAACCCACTCAGCATTTGTGAACTAATACAATGCAGGAAGTATGCGACTAATATGTAACTCACTAGGTAACATGGCGGGCACCACTGGGGTTGACCACACCATGGTAAGCTGGTTAGCATCCCTGTTCGTCGGATTAGGCTAATATATTACGGTAGGTATGCTCCCATGCCTCAACAATCTGAATGATACATCAGCTAGCTCGCTACCATATTATATATCACCAGAATCTCTAGCCTCAGAGGACAATCCAACCGATACATTGCTTGGTCAGCATGCATGTCCACATAGTGATATTTCATGGCCAAAAGATGTTACATTTCACGAACACCCCTATTCTTTTCTTTGTCCTGCTTACCCTTGTCTCTACTATACACACCTTGCCGTTCAACCCCTGCCTGGTGCCTTTTCTTTTCCCATTGATTTCTCATCATTCTACGACATTCTGTCGCCTTCTTTACCATTATATTATTAATACTTCCTTCATGTTCTTTTGCATTCCTTTCTTGCTTAGTCATCGTTCCATGTGATTCTATTGCATTCCTTTTGATTACTTAATCTTTGGACTTAGGGTCTATATAAACCTCACCTTTCCTACAATGTATCTTTAGCTTAGACCTACTTGAGCTATCCACATCATTCCCTCCTCTCTCCTCAGTCTCTCTAAGTCCTCATCCTACTTTTGAGTGGACACTGCCTCTGTATTGAGACTCCTTTGAAACCCTTGAACTTTGAACGCTGGCTTAGGAATGCGCCTAGAGCTAGTATCTTTTATTCTGCTCTTCAACGCCGTTGAGCAGCCCTTGAATCCTAGACCCCTTCAAGTCTATGCCTATCCTTATCCAGGGTAGTTGTAACAAAAGGTCTAAGCTCTCCCCATATGAGATTACCTTTGTTGTAACTCTCCAAACATTTCTGGGCAAGTTCCCCCCTTGAATCCTCACCTGTGGCGAGCCACCCCACCTGATCCCCCCTCTGACTCCTCCCCTTCTCACTCTGATCGAGAAGACGAACCCCTCAACCCTGATGTGCCCATCACCTCGCAACCCAAGCAAGAAGAAGTCCTTCAGCTTGCCCATCAGTTATCTGCAGGAGTAACTCTCCCAAGATAACCCACGCCTCCTTCGCCCACTTCCATGCCACCAACCTGGTCTTTCCTCTACCACCCACTCCCCCATGAAACCCACCTCTCACACCCTACCCCCTCGCACGTTTCCCCATCCCTATCCGACAACCAACACCCCCCATGACCACGAAACCTACTGAACTCCACATCAGCACCCTTGAACACTTCAATGGCTCCTATGAAAAAGCCATGAGTTGGCTCAACTCCATTCAGTTCTACCTCCTTGTCAATGCTGCCATCTATGACAACCATGACAAGAAGGTCGCCTTTGCCCTCTCCTATATGATGAAAGGCTACCCGGGCCTCCATCTTTTGCCAAAAATGTTTCATTTCCACCGGCATCCTCACCTCCCTCAGAATGTTTGACGATTTTGTCAAAGCATTCAAATCCACTTTCAAGCACCACGACATAGTCGGACAAGCCGTCCGTTGGCTGTCCACCACCTGCATGACTAAAGACAAGTCTGGCATATGGCAACCACCCCTCCTCGACTATATCTCCACATTTAAGAAAAAAGTCAGGCAAGTCCAGATCACAGATGAAAATGTCCTCATTGGATACTTCTCCGCTGGAATCCCCCCCTTCCTCATGCACTGAATCTTCACCATGGACACCACTCCCACCACCATCGCTGTGTGGTACAACAAGGCCACCCACTTCCTAACTCAATGGGAACAATCCAATGACATCACCTCCCGAAACAAGAACCCCACCAAAGTCACCTACCGCTCCTATAATACCCCCTCTTCCTCCTCCAAAGCCACCGACCCTGATGCCATGAATGTTGACATAATCCGGGTCACTAAGTTAACCCCTGATGAGAGGAAGAGATGTATCAAAAAAGGTCTTTGTTTCTGCTGCTGAAAGGCAGGACACCTTAGCTCCACCTGCCCCACCTTTCCCTCCTCCAAGAAACCTCAGAAATGTGTCCAGCATATCTCCAACAACGATGAGACCCTACCCAGGCTAGAACCCGTTAAAGATGACGACAATGAACCCGCTGTTAGAAGGATCTCCTTCAACACCTTGGATTTTTAAATGGAGGAACTCGTTTGACACAAGTTTCCTCCTCTCCTGTATGCTCCTCTGTACTTGTATTTTCCATAACAAAAGCAATGCAAATCCCCGTTCAGTTGATCATACCTCGCATACCCTCAAAGTTGTCGACTGCCATGCTCTCATCGACAGCAGTGCAGATATCTCTTGCATCGACTGGGACTTCGTCCAAAAACACTAACTTCCCCTTCAGAAACTCGCCAAACCCTTCCAAGCCCTGAATGCCGACCACTCCCCCAATAAGAAGGGAAGAATATGCCACACCACCACACTCTTCCTGAACATCAAAGAAATCCCCCAGAAGATTACTCTTCATGTCATGCACCTTGGATGAGATAACATCATTCTTGGACTACCCTGGCTTAAGGCCACCAATCCGACCATTGATTGGGCCAAAAGAACCCTGATCCTCGATGAAGCCCTTGATCAGTCGCAAGAACTCTTTTCCCTCCACGCCACCAACTCCACTAGAAACAGCTCTCTCTTCCAGAAACCCTCCATCTGCCCCCCAAAACACATCCATGTAGACTCCATCTCTGATGAAAAACTCTTTTCCTACAACCAATGGGAAACAGAGAACCATTTCCTTCGCTGGGCAAATGACAACCGCGTACTCTACCACATCATACAATGTGTCTTCTGATTCATCCCTGCAGGATCCAACGTCATCGCCCGCCTAACCCAAGCTATGGAACTTCCCATAGAAGCCAAGAAATCCAAACCTAAGGTCTTCCTCCCCCTTGCCTACCAAGAATTCGCTTCGGTCTTCTCCAAGGAAGCTACCAACCACATACCTCCTTCACATCCCTATGACCATGAGATCAACCTTGATGACTCCTTCATACCTAAGATCAGGAAAATCTACCCTCTTTCTCCCGATGAATGAACAGCCACCGAGGCTTTCCTTGAAGAGAACCTCAAGGCCGGAAAAATCTGCCCTTCAAACTCGCCACAAGCCTCTCCCTTTTTCTTCATTAAGAAAAAGGATGGAGGACTCCAACCTGGCCAAGACTACCATTACATCAATGAACACACCATCCGCAACACTTATCCCCTTCCCCTCATCTCCAACCTCATCGATAAATTACGCGACACCAAAGTCTTTACCAAATTTGACATATGATGGGGATACAACAATGTACGAATCAGGGATGGCCACCAATGGAAGGCTGCCTTCATGACTCACAATGGCCTGTTTGAACCCACTGTCATGTTCTTTGGCCTAACCAATTTCCCAGCCACGTTCCAATGATTCATGAATGACTTCTTCCACAACATGATTGCTGAAGGATGGCTAGTCATCTATATGGATGACCTTCTCATCTTATCCCCCAATGAAACCACCCACGAGATGCACACCAAATCTGTTCTCCAATGTATGACTGACCTCAATCTCCACCTTAAGCTGGAGAAATGCAACTTCACCGCCCAAGAAGTCGAATACCTTGGAATGATTGTTAAACCTGGTCATGTTGGCGACCCTAATCAAATAAGGACTAGGTTGTTACCACTCAAACGTTGACTTAGAGATAGAGACTAGAGGGACTAGGGGAATCCCAAGAAGAACTAGACTGGAGTTCTTCATTGGTGCTCATTCAATATATATACTATCGACTACACAGCATTTATAAGCTGCTGACTGGTACAAACCTTATTACAAAGGTTTAATGTAAGCGGTAATTAAATAAGAAGCATAGCATGCATTGTCCATGAGTCTTCTGGAATGGAAGAGAAGCATGTGGAGATTAACTAAGCAAAATTAAAAATGGAAGAGAACCCTCAGGGGCTCAGGGTCAACGGTAATTAAATACACATGTGTGTGGAGCGAGCACAGCTTCAGTTACAACATCACAGCATGGGTGTGAGAAGGGCACACAGCAGCCTCATTACTCACATGATCATTCATGTGACCCAATCACGTGATCCGTTAACTTAGAGAATTCCAACCAAGTGCTGTTGCATGTAGAATTTGAAAAGAAAAGTGAAAGAAAATAATAGAAAATGAATATCCGTAACACTACCCCCCTCCTATGGTTCAACTTCCAGGCGAGACCAACAGGGACCCGAATTGCAAAGATTCTTGTAAGGCGTGAAGAGGGATTCAAAGTCCGCTTGCAATATCCGCATTTTTCGCGGGGTGTTCAGCTTTGATAAATAGAAGTCATTGATCACATCACATGACCGTTTTAAATTAGATTCAGGTTCCCAGGTACGATCTTCATCCTGCTATCCCTTCCAATGAACTAGGAATTCCAGCTTCCCATGCTTTAAGCGAGAGTCGACTATGTAATCGACCTTGTATTCTTCGTCACCTTCATCAGTCACCACCATTGCCCCTGGCTTCTCGGCCCGTTGGCCCGGTAGCCGTTCCTTATAAGGCTTGATGCGTGAGACATTCACGATGGGGTATATTTTCATAGACCGTGGGAGCAGAAGCTCCACGGCATTGTCGTTAATTACCTTTTTGATTTTATAGGGGCCCAGCCACCTTTCCGTGAGTTTCAGTGATTGCCAAGTTGTGCATAAATTAAGGTGCACTGTCGATAGCCACACCATTTGTCCTTCAGTATAAATAGCTTCGGACCGATGTTTATCCGCCTGCTCCTTCATCTGGCGCTGTGCTTTATCAAGTGAGTCACGAGCCTCCTTTAGTGCCTGACTAAAATCATTGGCAAAGGTGTTAGCTGTGGGTGCTTTGGCTCTAATCGGTTCTATTCCCATGCACGGGGTGTAAGAATGTGTGAGTGCAAAGGGGGCTTTTCCTGTAGCTGAGTGACTTCTATTATTATATGTAAACTGTGCCAGCACAAGCCATTCACTCCATTCGCCTTGCTTCTCGGCGGTAAAGAGCCTTAAATATTGCTGGAGATCTCGATTGACTCGTTCTGTCTGCCCATCCATTTGAGGGTGGAATGCCCTGGACATTTGGAGATCCATTTTCAGCATTTTTCCCAGATCTTTCATTAACTGGGTGGTGAACTGGGGGCCGCGGTTGGAAATCAGCGAACATGGGAGACCGTGTACCTTCCACATATTGTCACAATATAATTTAGTGGTTCCCAAGGTGGTTATCATTTTGTCCGTGGGAATAAATACTACTTCTTTGGAGAATCAGTCTACTACCACGAGGATAGCATTGTAGCCATTAGACTCCGGTAAGTCCGTAATGAAGTCCACAGAAATGTCTTGCCACGGTCCTTCGGGTATCAGGTTGGGTTTTAGTTTCCCTCCAGGGGGAACATTTGTAGGTTTCATCTGGATGCAATGTTCGCACTGGGAGCAATAGTCCGTTACTTGGGTCCATAACCCTTCCCATGAATAATATTGTGAGACTAGCTCTAACATTTTCTCCGCTCCATCATGTCCTGCCATTGTGGAGTTGTGATATAGGCTAATAATATCCTGGCGGAGTTCTTTGTCCCCAGGCACATAGATTTTGCCACTGAGTTGGAGAAGTCCATCTTTGGTATGCTCAAAATCCGGAGAAGTGGCCATTGCTTCCTGTGCTTCTCGAACTCGTTGCATCGTCTTCTCTTCCTCACCTCTTACATAAGTTACCTCCATGCATTTCACATGACCCTCAGGTAGCATGGTAACTCCTTTGTTGTCATTTTTGATCCCCACAGCATGATCTTCTCTTTGGCTGAGGGCATTGGCTTTTTCCATGGAGGTTCCTGGTTTATTGACCGGGACATAATCAAATCTGGATAAATACTGTGCCCAACGTGCCTGCCTACAATTTAGGTGCTGGGCTTTCATGAAGTATTGGAGGTTTTTGTGATCCGTCCAGACCTCAAACTGGAAGTGCGCACCCTCAAGGTGATGTTGCCATTGCTCTAATGCTACGATGATCGCCAACATTTCTTTATCGGCAATCAGATAATTATGTTGCTCCGGTGTCATACTGTGGGATGAGAAGGCCACCGGATGCCACTTCCCTTCTTGCTCCATTGAGAGTACACCCCCTATGGTGTAGTCCGAGGCGTCGCATTCAACATGAAACTTGCACGTGCCATCAGGGTAAGCAAACACAGGGGCCGTAGTAAATAATGATTTGAGCATGTCAAACGCTCCTTGTTCTTTTTCAGTCCATCTCCATGTGAGATCTTTCTTGGTTAGATCATTTAAGGGCTGTGCTACTTGAGTGTAATCCTTGATGAACCTTCTGTAGAAATTGGCAAGCCCCAGAAAACTTCTGACTCCTTTTACATTTGTGGGTGCTGGCTATTCTAGGATTCTTTGACCTTGGCAGGGTCCATTTTGATCCCCGCGTCAGATATGATCATGCTGAGAAAGTCTACTTCTTTGGTGGAGAAGAAGCACTTTTCGGGTTTAATAAATAGGTTGTTGTCCTGCAGGCATTGGAGTACTTCCATGACCAGTTTGTCATGCTCCGCCTGGTTGTCTGTTTTGGTAAATACGAGAATGTCATCTATGTAAACGATGACACAATAGGCCATATCTGTGAAGCTGTCGTTCATCATGTTCTGGAACGTGGCCGGGCTGTTGCACTGCCCAAGAACATGACTAATGGTTCATAAGCCCCTTTATGGCAAATAAAGTCCGCCTTCCATTCATCGCCTTCCTTCATTCTCACATTATTGTATCCCTACCGTAAGTCCATTTTGGTGAAGAGCTTGGCTCCTTTCAACCAATCTATCAGTTGAGAGATAAGGGGGAGTGGGTAGATATTTTTGATTGTCCGTTCATTTAAATAATGGTAATCCATGACCATGCACTTTTTCCCTTCCTTTTTAGGAATAAAGAAGACAGGTGACATTTGGAGGGACTTTGAAGGTCGGATGTACCCTTTACTTAATTGATCCTCTAGGAACACTTCAATTTCCTCACACTCCTTTTCGGGTGTCGGGAATACCTTTCCTTTTCGGGGTTTATATCCTTCCTTCATGTTAATTTCATGGTCCCAGGGTTTGTGGGTCAGCATTCATTCCGAAGACTTTTTTTGAAATGTTTCCAGGAATTTATGGTATTGCTGAGGCACAAGTTCTGCCACTGTCTTTTCTTTAGAGGCTGAGACATCTTGTGCTCAAAGCCACCTATATACATAAGGCATGTCATTGAGTTCCTTTTCTTCTAAGGTTCTTAGGAATACCGGTCGATCAGATAATAAATAACACATGCGAGGACACCGCATAAGATTAACTGATCCTGTTTGCCAGTCGATCTCTGGGTTATGCTTGGAGAGCCATGTGTCCCTAATATGAGGGGATTCTTTCCTAGGTCCGTTACTTCGGCTGTCACCTTTTCCCTATGACCATTGTAGTCGATAATTAACTCCGTGGAATGCATAATATTTCCTGCCGAGTTCTTGGTTCCATCCACATTGAAGACAGGTATGGTATGGTCCAACTTGGTCAAGGGGATTTTCTGTGACTGTGCCCATTTGGTGTCTAGGAAGATTCCATTAGCTCCACTGTCCAGGAGCGCCTTGGTCTCGTGCATGAGATACTTGGAAGTAGCTGCCGCTATCTTGACTTCCAAGTTAATCTCCCTTCATTGTTTGAGGGATCTTATGCAGATCCGGTCTGGGGTTTGGGTATCTAAATATGTAATTTTTTTTGTTTTTCTTAAAATCGGAATTAAGCCCACATTCCTGTGTGGCAAGCTTCTGTAAGGAAGGCCCCGATTTGGTTACAGTAAAAGAAGATGTGCTACCAGTGTCACTATCATAATTTAATGTCCTATTTTGGGAGTTAAAGAACTCATGTTCTTCTTCTCCATACTCTACTGGTAGTCCTACGTATCTATTGTTTGTGTGAGTCTGTGCCACATGATCACCTGGATGGATCACGTGGCCTTGCCTTTTCCCTTCCTCTCCATTTCCTCAACATCCCTGAAGAAGGCCCTTATTTCTTCCCAGGGACGGCCTTTGATAGAGTTTAATCTGGGGTCCTCTTGTCCCACGTTTCAGCCATATTCAACTGCATTTTTCGGAGTTGCCTCCAAATCACTGTCCTCCCAGCTAGCCGCAGCCTGGCGGACTCAGCGATGTTTTGAGCAATCTCGTTGATGCCCGCCCCCAAGGAAGTTGCACTCAGGGCAGGGCTTCTTTGGCTTGTCACAATATTTGACAAGGTGAGAACCACCATGGTTGAAGCACTTGCCCTTTTTAGTACGTATGGCATTGATGTCCATTGGCTCACCCTGACCGCCGTAAGTCCTGGCACCTCCTTGTGAGGAGCTGGGACCACGAGAGGCCAGGTGGTGCCATTTTCATTGGCCCTGCATGGCGACCAATTCCTCATTGTTCCCAACTTGCTTGAGGATTGGGAGGTAATTGTCAACCGTGGTCTTCCTCTGATTGTTCATGAAAACATGCGTGATAATCGATTTTCTCACGCTGTTTTCAAGAATCCAGACTCCCATCTGGTCGTTGCATTTGGCCAACTCGTACTTAGTCAGCCAGTTTGCCATGAGTTTGCTCATGGCGGTATCGACTTGAGAGCCGGGTCAAAACCTGGCTTCCAAAACTTTTTTGACAGCTGGTAGAGAAGGGTAGTTTAAGCCATCATCCTTGAGAAATTTTGACAGATAGGAGTGAGCCCAAGCTCCACCTCCATTCTTGTTCTTGTCTTCCTTCGACCCTATTTGAGAGAAGATAGCTATGGCCCGAGCTTTATTTTCGGGGAATGCTTTCTTGTTGTCGGCTAGGTACATTTTTATGAGGTACCACCAGTCATCAAACTTGGGGTAGGAGCTGCTGAACATTCCAGGGTCTGGCACCATTTCTACTTTCTTGGCGATTTTAGATGGCCTGCCTGAGCTGCCTGCAGAGCTTGCACCAGCATGGGGAATTGCGGCCAGCTGGTCGTTCAATTGGTTGATTTGATCACGCAGGTTTTCGATCATTTGGTTGAGCTCTTCTCTTGTAGGGACAGACATGTTGTTATCGGAGAGCGGGGGCGTAGGGTTGCATGAGGGGAATGGGGAGACGGTCCGGCCTTCGGAGGAGGTCTCGCTTTTGTAGCCTTCTGAGCCTCATGGGTTCCACACATTGGTTTAGTTTTTGGACCCACTCAGAAAGGAAGTCATCTACTGGGGTGCTGTTGCACCAGGGGTTCATGCCGAGAGAGAGAAAGTCAGCAAACGTCTGCACTGCTTCGGCAGTGCCTTCTCTCATATGCTAAAGAAAAACTTCACCAGGAGGACTGTCTCACTCCACTGGTGGTGACTTGGGGTCAAAAGCCTTGTCCCACAATCTGTACATAATTGCAAAACCACAAGCAAGGTGACGTCACGAGCATTGGGAGAATAAAGATTAATGTAGATTGTGGCAGTGTTTAAACACTTTAAGGCCGCTTGAGGCCACCAACTTCTCCGCGCTAACCGCTGGGGGACTCTCCCTCGCGTACTCACAAGGTGTGGAAAATAAAGTGAGGCAAACATGAAATGTTTGCATCGGGCGAAGTGGATAGTGAAGGTAAAGAGTATCGTAGTCCCATTAAGCCTCAGGTCCGGCTATATCCCTTTGACGCTAGGGGCCGCGTATAACACTGGTTGATGAAGAAAGAGTAGTAACGAGGTAGTAAGAGCAGTCTAGTTCTAATGTTGGCGACCCTAATCAAATAAGGACTAGGTTGTTACCACTCAAATGTTGACTTAGAGATAGAGACTAGAGGGACTAGGGGAATCCCAAGAAGAACTAGACTGGAGTTCTTCATTGGTGCTCATTCAATATATATACTATCGACTACACAGCATTTATAAGCTGCTGACTGGTACAAACCTTATTACAAAGGTTTAATGTAAGCGGTAATTAAATAAGAAGCATAGCATGCATTGTCCATGAGTCTTCTGGAATGGAAGAGAAGCATGTGGAGATTAACTAAGCAAAATTAAAAATGGAAGAGAACCCTCAGGGTCTCAGGGTCGACGGTAATTAAGTACACATGTGTGTGGAGTGAGCACAGCTTCAGCTACAACATCACAGCATGGGTGTGAGAAGGGCGCACAGCAGCCTCATTACTTGCATGACCATTCACGTGACCCAATCACGTGATCCATTAACTTAGAGAATTCCAACCAAGTGCTATTGCATATAGAATTTGAAAAGAAAAGTGAAAGAAAATAATAGAAAATGAATATCTGTAACAGGTCAACTTGCCATGGACCCTGTGAAACTCAAAGGCATTGCTAAATGGCCCACTCCCACCTGTGTAAAGGATGTCCACTCTTTCCTCAGGTTTGCCAACTTTTATCACCACTTTATTCCCTCCTACTCTACCATCACCTGCCCACTTATTGACCTCACCAAGAAGAACCTTGCCTGGAGTTGGACCCCTGACTGTCAATCTGTGTTCGACATGCTCAAGAATCTCTTCCTTTCCCGTCCTGTCCTCCACATGCCCAACCTCTCCACCCCGTTTTCCATTGCAACCGACGCCTCCAAGTATGCCTCTGGAGGTATCGTTCTACAAACCGATGCCAACGGTGAATGGTACCCTTGTTCTTACCTCTCCCAGTCTTTCTCTCCCACCGAAAGGAACTATGACATCTATGATCGTGAACTCCTCACTGTCCTTCGTGCCTGAAATCCTGGTGCCACTATCTCCATGGATCTCCCTTCCTGGTCCAGGTCTTTACTGATCACAAGAACCTCACTTACTTCCACCAACCCCAAGCCCTTAACCGCCGCCAAGCCCACTGGCTCATGGACCTATCAGACTTCGATCTCAAAATGATCCACATTCCTGGCTGCCTTCTCGCCGGTCCTGATGCCCTCTCCCACCGCCCCAATCTTCTCCCAAAGTCTGATTCTGACAATGACGGTGTGACTCTACTCCCCAAATTCCCCTTTGTCAGTGTCATCAACACCACCCTCTCCTCTCGCATCCAGTTTGCCTCTTCCTCCAACCCCCTTGTCTTTGCAGGCCCTTCAATCCATGAAGGAAAATGTCCCTGCTGCCTTCTGCTCTCACCTTTCGGATTGGCAGATGGACGCTGACACCCTCACCTACCAAGGGGGTGTTTATGTCCCTGCTGATGACACCCTCTGCTGCTCCATCCTTGGTGGTTGCCACGACCACTCCTCTGCTGGCCACCCTGGTTGCTTGAAAACTCGCCAACTCGTGGCATTGGAATTCTGGTGGCCCAGCCTCGCCTCCTATGTTCATAAATATGTTGAGGGCTGTGCTGTCTGCCAACAGAATAAAGCTAACACGCACCTCACCGTCCCCCCCCCTTACCCCCATCTGATCCTCCGCCTCCTGCCCATTTCAGCAAATCTCCTGTGATCTCATCATGGATCTCCCTGTCTCCTCTTCCTTTGATTCTCTCTTGGTTGTGGTTGGCCATGGGCTTACAAAGGGGGGAATTCTCTGGCCCACCAAGAAATCTGTCACCACCAAGGGTATTGCCGCCCTCTTTTTCCATAAAGTCATCCCTTGATTTGGCTTATTCGACAAAGTTATCTCTGATCATGGTCCTCAATTCACCTCCGCCTTCGCCAAAGAACTTGGAAAACTCCTGGAATATGATCTCTCCCTCTCCACTGCCTATTACCCTCAATCTGACAAGAGACTGAACGAGTCAACCAAGAAGTTGAAACCTATCTCCACATCTTCTGTGGAAATAACCCGTCCTCATGGTCCGAAATGATCTCCCATGCCGAATTCACCCACAATCACTGCCCACACTCCATCACCAATCAATCCCCCTTTTACCTCATGATGGGCTATGAACCCCATGCCCTTCCCTCAGTCATCTCCAACTCTTCTATCCCCACCATAGAAATCCGCCTAAAGGCCCTTTCCGCCACCCGCAACGAAGCCCTTGCCACTCACAAACTTGCTAGGCAAACCATGACTGCCAGAACTTGCAGACACTTCACCCCTTTCTGCAAAGGAGACAAAGTGTGGCTTGAAGCCAGAAATCTGAAACAACAAATCACTGACTGTTAAGACTTGATCTCTGGGGGAACTCCAGGGTTATCGGAGTCGATGAGGGCAGATGGGACTTGGCTTCACCTTGTGTGGCGCGCCCTTGTCAGAGTTATTGTCCCATATTTCGGAACTTGAGGGAGAGGAAGGACTTAGATCTAAGATGATATTCAAACTGAAGAAACTACATGGTTCAGAGGACGAGGTTTATATACGGAGTCCGAAGTGGATTAGTAACAGAGGTTGGTAAGTATCAGTAATCTGATGAGTAATGAAATGACCAGCACTCACTAATGGTGCAAGCAGTTTGCTAGAGAACAATAGAAGGAGTCTAGTAGTAGTGGAGTGATGGGAAAACTCCAAGAGGACAAGACTAGCGTCCTCTAGAGCTGGGGGTGTCCTTTATATACTATTCTACTGTGTATAGGTGTGTACTAAGGATCTGGTGATATGCTATGCTACATGAGGATCCAGCAAGGCATACATGAGGGAAACATGTGTATCAGTACAGCCATACATAAGGTATAGGTGAGGCAGGCAGTGTACATGTGTAGACAATGAGGGGTACATGTGTTGAGGCAGCGCACCATGCATAGGGGGTGTGACTGACATGAGGTGATCTAGGCTGTGCATGTAGGAGTCATGGAGAACACATGTAGGAAACATGGTAGACATGAGGTTACCATGAGGCAAAGGTCTAGATCATAGGTAGGGACTTGAGCATTAGCAGGATCGCATGATAGG
>JBBPQD010000346.1:0-12952 GCA_038092355.1 Caloboletus inedulis
CCACCCTCGGATCGTCGGGCTTACAGGCGATTACTCCTCCACCAAGTCCGTCTGTAAAGCATACCGGGTGTATTTTTCCACTCCGCCCAACGCAGACCCCAAGGGCGACTACCTCGTAGACCATTCGATATTTATCTACTTCATGGATCCAGATGGCAAATTTGTGGAGGCATTTGGGCAGAATAGCAAACCCGAGGACGTGGTGGAAAGGGTCAAGAAGGAGATTGCAGAGTGGGAGAAGGTGACTGGGCGTAGAGTCTGATTCACACTGGGCTCCATCCTACCACACTAGAGTATCCTACTGACCACTCATGTAATCGCATTAGCTCACCGCTCACGAACGCATCGTTGCACTGGATTTGTAGTAGTGCTGAGACGAGTAAGTCTATACAAGCTATCGGGTATGAGACCACGATTCTATTCCTCGAGTTCCTCCGCTTGCTGGGCTTTTAGCTTTGACATCTTCTTCATTCGACGCATCAAGCTTCAACGGCGTCAGACGATGGCTGGTTTCTGAGAATATTGCTCACTTACTCGTCGTATTGGCATCTGCCCGAGATTCACAGTCAATGCCCTGTCACGAGAACAAAAGACCCAACTCACTTTTCATACCCGTGTCTCTCACTCTCGCACTCCCAGGGGAGATAGTAGTTCTTTCTCCGGCACGCGTTCAGTTGTATCAGCAGCCTGTTTATTCCACCCGTGGTCAGTGGGTCAGTGGTACCGAACACACCAACACGCGAAAGAGACACATACGCGGAACACTGGTCTCTCCATGCGAGTGGCACCTTTGCGGCTTTAAGCTGCTCCTGGGATGCGGTATGTGCGGACACCATGAGGACAATGGGACGACGTTGCAATGGCCTTGTTCTGTCAAAGTGAGGGCGGATGAACACGATCAACCGTGGCTGTGCTACCACCCGAATTCAGGCCGGCAATTATCAGCGAATCCAGGACCACACTCGAGCGAAGTTCGTTGGATTTTATGAATTTTGTATTTTTTTTTTCTGGGTTTTGGTACGACAATAGCTATGGAAAGACACGCGGACGACAGATAATGCACCCGTAAATAGACCATACCACTCCGAAGCTGAGCTCGTGTCACATGCAACTTACCCCGCTAGTACTCGTACCCGAAAATGTCCAGCCAGGGTGGACAATCGGTGCGAGGGCCGCCATGTATCGGCTAGATGTTGCCAGGGATCCACTTCATTTGGCAGGAAGGGAGAACGGCGGACTTTGACCTTCGAGTCCAAGGGCTGAAGGTAGGTAACCGACGGCGAAATTCGCATGCACTCGGCCGAGATCCGAGCTCGGAAGACGAACACACACTGCTAGAGCACTCCGGAAAGAAGAATGGGGTCAACGGACGCAATTGAGGTTTCCGACCACATCGAAATGGGCGTTAACCGCAAGACACATCCGGGGAGAAAATGAGATGGCGTGATAAACGGCTGAGCAGTGCCAAGTTCGGATCAAGGTGAGCTAGTTTGCAGCGTCGTCTGCTTGAACGGGTGCGCAAGTGTTGTCGAAGGATTGTTGAGTCCACGCGTGTCAGCCGATAGCTTAGTCGTGAAATTTGCGACCGAGACAATACCGATGTCACTATGAGAATGGCGTCAGAAGCGCAATTGAAGGGGAAACCAGAACTCACACGAAATCCAAATGAGCGACAATAGTTGGCATGAAACTAAATGATATTGGTGAATACGCTGGCGAACACAGGGGAGGATGAGAACATTCCATACCCGATACAGACCACGAGACAACCCATGTGCAACAAAGTTTGGGACCGAACCACATGAAATCTGAGCGTGTGAAGATGAAACTTGTGTCGAAGAGTCAGCGGAGGAATATGAGAGCGTACCATATCGAGCAACACCTGATGTAGATCACGAGACATGCCGAATCCAAATGAATGGCAATCGTTTGGGATTGAACCACGAAAAGCCTGATTGCGTGAAGACTGTGCAAGGAAGGGACTACTACTGAGAATGATACCACGTCAAAGCGATCGGTGGAAAACAAAGGGAAGACAATGCATACCAGGAATATATGAAAGGAGTGACGATAGTTGGAATTGGCTTAGGAACCAAAATGGTCAGGACAGTGTGAGAATAGTCGATGGAACTCGGAACGCACCATGACTGCCAAAGACGGAACCAAAAATGGAAAGGAGTGGCAATAGTTGGAAGGTGAAGGGGTATAAAGACGATCAAGGTACGTCAGAGGCCACCAGAGGCAACGGTGGTCCATACAGCAGCGAAAGGCTATCCGTGTTTGTGCGGACGTATGCCTTGGTCGGTAACGAAGGAGGGGACGAGGACGTGGGCGACATGATTTGCACTTCCTCCTTGAACCAGGGCGGGGCTGGTGACGTCGTGCGAGCATTGTGAACATCGGGAATGCTGGCGGTAGAGGAGGCGGGGTTCGGCGGGGGAGTCAAGGGGTAGATCGGTCCCTCCTCAGATACATCGCTATCGATTCTAGGAGTGGAAGAAGTCGATTCCAGCGAGTTCCGCCTCGCATTGTCAAAATGCCATGTAGTGGTGAGGCATGGGACGCTTGCCTCCTCCTCGTCATCGTCGTAGTACTCGACGTCGCTGTCCTCGGAAAGGGCTCGGGGACGGCAGTCCAAGTTGGGATCACGAAGTTCCGCAAGGAGTCTCCGCATTACGTCGAGACCCTCGTGAGGCGCTACAGGTGTGTCGGCATCGTTCCAACTGTTTCGCAAGTTATAGCAAGTTTCGTGAAGATCGATTTCGCAATTCGAAGTGGTCGGCTCGTCATCCTCCGGCTCGACACGTTCCAGGGGTCTGCAGGACATGGCTGGGTCTGTCTCTACGAACTTTGAGACATCGAGCAATCCTGTCCGGCGAGAGATCGTGGGTATCAAATTGTGACCCTCTTCCGGAATCGTGTCCTTGAAACTCTGGGAAAGGTATGCTACATTAGCCGTACCGTATGATCTTGGCTGGGACGTCGAAATCCCATCGTAAGCCGAACAGGAAAAATCGAACTTTGAATCGGATGACGACCTCTCACTGGCGGACGGATAATCTTCTTGTTCATCCGGAACGCAAAGGAAAGCGTCCGGACGAATTGTTGTACCGATGATCTCGCTGGTGAAATTAACATTGATCGGCGAGCTCGTGTCGTAGGGCGGAAACTCTTCGACTCTAGGTCTTGCACCTCGGTCCAATTTCTCACGCGCACGCTTGGGGCTGTCGCTATTGCAGTCGTCGTCGTCGTCGTCGTCCATGTCTAAGAACGAGCTCATGCCAGGAAATTTCGGGTCAGACACCGGAATCCTATTTGCTTCGTCTTCCACATAGATTGCCGGAGCAGAAGGCGTCGCAGGATGACATTCAATGAGCTGTGTATAACTGTTAGTAAAACATCTAGGATGAAAGATTCAGTCGACTTACATTCCAGAACGTCGGATGGAAAAACCTTGCATAGACCATGCTAACGTGCTGCTGAGGTTTGCGTTAGCTGCAAAAAAAAAACTTAAAGCCTGCATAAGTGTCCAACCCACCTCAGGACCGGCCCCGAGATCAGCCGACCAGTCAGTTTCGGCTGCCGTGGAGGCCGTGGCCGAACCCCGGTGCCGCATAGACGACAATAAATTGCTCAATGCGGCCCAGGTGTTACTCGTCCCGGAACCGCGTGCTGCCCCTCGCCCATAGTAGAAGTAGCGCGCAACAGAAACAAGGGCAACCACAGCAAACAACAGGCCACCTGTTCCGAGGAGATGCTGCGACGTCACCAAAGCATACTGCCCATCCGAGCCTGGTTTAAGAGCAACAGAAGCAGTGGTGGGCGAGAGCGCAAATGAAGTAGCGACAGACGGGATCGGAGACATGGTCGTTCGATGGCAACTGAGCTGGTAGACAAAGAGCGAGGGGAGGGTCGTTTATATAGCCTTGGTATGTTAGCCTCGGTTTATATTGGGCTGACATGGAGGAAGGGGGTATTGTCAGCCTCTTGCAGAAGGGAATTGAAACTAGGACTGACGAGATCGGGTTGTGGTGCGGCTGGAAGCACGCTGTGATCACAACTACCAGGATAAGAGGAGGCTGGTATCGGACCTGCATAATGATAACAACATAGTGACCTGACACGAAATCCCAAGTGGTTGAACCTTCCAGCTGCAAATTTGGTCTCGTTATGGCTCGTAGACCAGACGACTTACAGCACTGGCCACGGAATTCTCTACCAAGTGCTTCGAAACGTTGGACGCGAAGTCTTTTGTTGTATTCAAAACTTCACGACGGCATGCACGGGACGGAGATTGCTCGGCGGAGGCCATGACACTAATAGCTGTTCACGAGTCAGCTCTTCGCTAAGCAAAGTAACATGCGCACCGACTCACATTATCTCTTCACTTCGACGAGGAAATTCACATCGTGACGTCGTCGGCACCAGCACTGGAATCATACGATAGAGAATACACGACATCATAATATCATCATCATAGATCTTGAAGTGCCATGTCGATTAAGGATTCCCCTTTTGTTTTCCTTCGTTGAAGCACCTCATAGAAGCTATGAAGGTATCCGCGGTTCGAGGTCCTGCCCAACGTTCGTCCAGCCAGGAAATTGCCGTGTTTAAGTCAGTGGTAGTGGTTGGGATGTCCATTGACCCATCAATCTTGGACGCGGTAGTATGGATCACTTTGAGGATCTGACCAAGGTCTTTGCAATGCGCCAGGACGACTTCTGCCGGGGCTGAACAGGAACGAGATGCATACTCCATGTACAATGAGGTGAACACTTGGCATGGGCCCTTCGTGACGCTCATGGTCATGAGGCCGACAATGTTTTCCGGGCCGAGATGCAGTCGATCTTTGTCTCAAAGATGGTGGTTGACGGTGTCGGACTGCAGGGACATCGGGTCTCAGCCTAATGGCATGAGTAGTCACCATTCCGCATGTACCCGGACTCCATTCAAGTTGTCGATGATGATCAATCAATCACGATTTTGAAGGTCTCGTCGACGCTCACTTGCAACTCGCGCTGGTCTTCGACTGTCACAATTCTCGTACATTAGGCCTGAGTCTGACCAGAGAACCGTGCCCGCAGAGTCTCGGCTACTGTGCCACGAGGCTGTGAACAGTTTCAGCCTCTTGCGCTCTGGTGGCGTCGTGAACGCGTTTTGAATCGCTCTGGCGCGAGAAATAATGGTCTCGCTGAACTTCGAACGCCTCCTGGCCGTCCTCCAATACTTACTATTCCTTCAGCTGCCTACCTCTTCAATAACTTCCGCACCCACCGTGAACCTTGGCTACGCACAGTACCAAGGCGCTATAGACACTGTGACCAACACCACAAGTTTTCTCGGTATTCGTTATGCTGCTGCTCCAGTTGGTACGTCCAACGAGAGTGTACAAACCTTCTGTCGAGGACTGATCACACTCGCCAGAAAACTTGCGATGGGCCGAACCTCAACCCCCACCGACTGTGTCCGGTGTACAACAGGCTACGACGCAGCCCAACAAGTGCCATCAGGTATCGATGTCCAGCAGAGGATCGCCTACAAATACGCTGAGCACTAGCACCGTATCAAAAAGTACTGTGATACAGTCGGAAGACTGTCTGTTCCTCAGGTGCGTGCTGAGTTACCAGGTTCGCTCACGAGCCTTGTAACAAGTTATAGCGTGTACACTCCAGGTCATACTGTCACTCCTGTTAAGTCGGGAGGGCTTCCTGTCCTTGTCTGGATCCATGCTGGGGGGTAAGCTTTTTGACGCCTTTTATCTTCATGTTCCTGACAAGAGTGTTTGGAGGTACGCCATCGGTGGTGAGAGCCAGTACAATGGTGCAGACTTGATCATGAAGTCCAATCATGGCCTTATTGTGGTAACTATCCAATACCGCCTTGGTCTGTTTGGCTTCTTGGCTGGCGAGGTGGTCAAATCTGGGGGCGCGCTGAATGCAGGTCTACGTGAGTTTCCTGAGATGGGACAGAGACGATGCAGTGAGATTGCACTACAGTTGACCAGAACTACGCTCTGCAGTGGCTGCAATCACATGTTGGTGTTTGGCTCTTTTTGCGTCTCGATTTTTTCGTTAACTCAGGAGAACAGATTGCCGCGTTCGGGGGTGATCCAGCAAAAGTATCAATTTGGGGTCTGTCCGCAGGTAGGTCCCGCCATCAAATGATGCAAGCAAACTGTTCACAATTTTCATTGCAAAGGCGCTGGATCTGTGTTGCAGCATGTCATTGCCCATGGCGGGAACACGCAACCTCCGTTATTCAGAGCTGCCATCACAAGCTCAAGTTTTTTGCCTTCGCAATATACCTACAACGATCACATTCCCGAGGTGAGTCTTCCATTCTCTTGATCGTCAATCGCTAAGGTATTCCATATAGTTGCTCTACAATGAGGTGGTCGCTGGGAGCAAGTAAGCATGTTTTGCTTCTTCGAATACTGGGATTGATCTCAAGATGATGTAGCTGTTCATTGAGTCCAGATACCTTATCTTGTCTTCGTGCAGCCAACATCGACACATTGGAATACATGAACAACAAGATCTACCACGATGCATTCTATGGCACATATACCTTTGTTCCAGTGGTCGATGGGACATTCATCATTGAGCGCCCCATCGTCACGCTCGCTGGTGGAAAGGTTAACGGAGTAAGAGATTTTCATAGCACTTATCACTTGACTACTGACCCCCTTCACTACACAGGAGGCATTATACTCTGTCACAAATTCTCATGAAGGGGATGTCTTTGTCAATCAATCAACCACCTTGAACATCTCGCAGTACATCAGTGCATTGTTCCCAAACATCAAGACATCACAAGTTGCTGGAGCAGTGCCTCTGTATGAAGGTCTTGGTACCAATGTCGACCAGGCTAACTATGTTATGGGTGAATGTGAGCATCTTCTAGGTCGTGTTCATTATGAGCCGAATTGTATTGCCTGATATTCACAGCAATCTTTGTCTGCCCTACATATTACCTCCTGGAGGCTTTTGGTAGCAAAGCATGGAAGGTAAATTATCTTTTTGCACCCTCAGAGGTCCTCCTAATGGAGGACTTTCAGGGAGAGTTTGCTATCCCACCAGGTTACCATGACCAAGATCGAGGATACTACTTTACAACGTAGGTTGTCACCCAAGCACGAATACTACACAGCTGATGTCACAATGCACATATATACACCAGTGCGACCTCCGAGTTCATCACTGCCTTTTCGAACAGTTTCTTGGCGATGGCCATATCGCTGAACCCAGGTGACAAGTACAATGCGAACGACCCCACGCCCGCACAATGGAATGCGTGGTCCTTTGGCCACACAGAGATGAAGTTTAATGTGACGTCGTCTGGTGCACCAAACGTGTATACATCCACAACAGACAGTGCATTGTTGAATCGCTGCGCGTAAGTTTTGTCGATTTTTGTTTCATGGATCAGGTTTTTAATTGATGCTGGCAATGTCTGATGTCAGATATTGGCGGAGCATCGCTGAGGACATTGCTCAGTGAGGTGAGGTCAATTATGGAAATGTGTTTTTGATGAGTACTGTATAGTCTCTATTCATTGCCTTTCACTTCATTGATTTTTGTATGTTACCAACAGTGCATCACTGTGGATGTCATCACTGGAGTTAGGGAGCAACTAGGATATACTTTGCACACCGTGGATGAGCTTAGGCATACAATTGTAAAAGCATGGTTGTTGTGATTCTATATTGCCAATTGCATTAACATTGGGCTTTGTGACCCTGGCTAGCTGTTTAGAAGGAAATGTTTGGCATGGATTGGGAATAATTGATGATCCCCCGACCGCAAAATGCATGCATTACTAGTGAAGTGAGAGGAAAAGTCCGCTTACTTCAGCTTACTTGGATTCCATTTTACTGATAAGTAGACTGTTACTGTTACCGACTTGAAACTCTCTTCATCCTTGTTTGAATTGGTTTGCATATGGGAGTAAGATTCTATTTGATACATGGACAAAGGTACAACACAGATCATACATTGTGTCTAGGACGTGACTGCCGCCCTTGCAACATCCGTTGGGAAGAAGCACAGGCCGTGCCATAGTCACCAGCATCTAAGTATTCAAAGCATGAATGTAACCTAGTAGTTAGCATACTCAAGCTTCCCCGTTAACAGGTTCCTCTTTCTTGGGGAGCCCGCAATGGTAAATGGAAGAGGGACTTGAAGGACTCCGTTTCTGTTCTGGTTGTTCTTTGGGCTCCGCTTCCGCTGAGAGTGTCGTACATCTGGTGGTGAGCTCATCTTTGGAATGACAATGTGCACAACAACCCCCATCAAAATCTTTGTTCCGCGCCCAGCGGGTCATCTTGACACCCTCCCAACCAAACATCATCCCAATCACGATCGCTGTCGCTGCATCGACCCACCACCCACCCTTCCACACCCGATATATTAACGACCCGACGAGTAAGACGACGGAGAGTTGCAAGCAACAGAGCGCACAAACAGCTTCGCCGTTGAGGGCGCTCGAGTCGAGGGCGCGGGCAAGGTAACGTTTAGCGAGGTAGAGGAAGACTGTGACGGCTGTGGCACTTGCGGCGATAAGGATGGCGGGGAGAGCGGTGGAAGGGTGATCATGTGCTGCGAGTGAAGTAGCGGAAGTAGCAATAGCAGCGATAGTGAGGGCGACGAGGAGAACACCGATAATAGTCGTTGCGATGCGTTCAATTCTAAGGAGATGTGCAGAGTGCGATGGGTGAGGAATAGTAATTGGGTCAGTCATGAGCAGACAGGAGGAAATCTCAACGAGGGTTTACCGAATGATTTTTGGGGACGTTTTGTCTATATTCTCTATGTCGTCGCCTGACTTGCAGACACTGAGGAAGCGCCAGGTGACGAGGAGGTCTGAGATGACCTCGACGGCGGACTGGAGACCGTAAAAAACGAGAGCGCGCGATGACGATTCAGCGCCGAAGACGATGGACACAACACCCTCAGCAGTATTGTAGAACAGACTGAGGATGCTGATCGCAATAGCGCACTGCTGCAGACGGTGACGGGAAGGCATTGTCGATGAGGTGGGGTGAGCGACGACGATAAGCCGGAGTGGAAACAGACTCGAGGTCTTTGAATGAGATATCACTTCGACGAGAAGCACTAACGCAACTGCATAGACTGGCTTAATCATTGGCCTCGTTCGGGACAAGTTTATCCGCTACGTCCTGAAGCACGGCAATAGCGAAAACGTAAAATCCCGCCACGTAGAATGCAAACGATGACAGTACCAGACTGAATCCCATGGATCACTGACCACGTGGACACAGTGTTCAATTAATGTCGCCTGGTGCGCTGGATGCTATACGTACGTGAAGGACACTAGACCGCTGGGGCGTGAGCGTGTCGTGCTGATGGGTTCCTTTCGTGGACAAAATCCTGACCAGGACTCGAAGAAGCAGGTATTTTCAGTCTTACCGCTACTACTCCTCAGCAGAGTGGGATCGGGGCTGAAAGTTACGAAGAGGCAAGAACACTGGGTTGTTATCCAGACGAGTGCTGAAACCATTGTCTTCCTGTGCCAGTCCACCGATACTGCCACTACTAGGTCCGAGACAGCTGATGTATAGGTGTACAGAGTTGTTAATATTATTGTATGTGTGCTTGATGAGTCGACAAAATATTGACTTACTGGCATCTTCAGCAGAGAAGGTGGCATTATTGGAATGATATTTCTTTACCCACTTGGCTGCTTTCCGTCTCGTGGATAATGAAGGCGAGGTCCCATGTCGTCCCCTCAACGTCATAGCTTCTTAATCCCTAGATATCTACCGCTGCTAGCGGACTGTGATCCGAGGACCGGGGAGTGCGAGAGAACGCAGAGAGTCTCATGACCCATTAAGATCGTACGTTACGCTCGTGATGATGTCTTCTCCATGAATACCGCGGAGCAACTGAGATGGTCCGAATCTTCATATCCATGCAACGAGTTGGTGGAGAGGGTCGCTCGCTGTTGCTGCATCTGGGCTATATCTTCAGTTCAAATGATTGATTTATATGGCGAGCATAGAGCTGCGACTCGACTCGGCTGGTGCTGAGTTTCAAACACTTCATTCCCCACATCATGGGATGTTATGCCGTCGACCCGTCGACTCCTTGCGAGGACGCGTTTCCCTGTACAGATTGCCAGATGGATGCGGAATCGGCTGTGCAATCGCAAGAAGTTATCTTAAGAAGTCGCAGTGAGTCGTGCCTTAAGTTAAGAACTTTACTAATTGAATGCCTGGGAATGCAAGCCGACCCCCGTGCGACGATCGCCATACTTGTGCCGCAGCTTGCAACACTGTTGAGGAATCTGACGAGCTTCTGGAATCTGGATACCTTGGCATTAGCTGCCGGGATGAAAGTTCTCAGATACTGACAAGGACATCACGAACGGCGGAAGAGGACAGCGTCGTAGATATCAAGTTACACCCTTCTCACAGTACAATTCGACACAAACTGTGCGACGATTTCCCATATGCTGCCCACTAGCATCCTAGTCAAACTGGACCGTACCTGCCCCTCAGTTGCGAAGAAACGAGGAGTGATAATCAAACTTTCTTTCCACACCCGGTGACCCACACACAAGTTGTAATCGCCACCAATTTCCGATCACCGGGATGGATCGGTTCCGTAACGTCGCTCCATACGCGTCGTGTGCAACGCCTTCGTCGGACGAAGTAGGAAAAACGCATACGGTCAGCATAGTCGACTTTGTGATCTCTCGGATTCTGCCGGAACAGACACCACACAGAACTGGCACACCGGGGATTATGACATTTTCTGGATGTTTATAGTGTATTGAAAATGGCAAATAATAATATGAAATTTTTCTTTCCCATTTCCCACACCCAAAAATTTCAGAATGGTATTGTTATGAAAATGTCAAAGAAAACAGTAAATTTAAGGAAATCATAAAGTTGATATAAAATATAAAATGTTGTTAATGCCTTTCCTAGTACCAGACACCCGAAATTTTGGGCTTATGAAAATGATGGATGAAATATGTAATTTTGTGTTGTCTTTTTGATGGCCAGGAAATATCAAATTTTTATGTCCCTTTATATTCCTCCAAAAAGATAGTATTTTTGAAATGAGAAAAGTAATTGGACACTCATCTGCTGCTCAGCAGGTGCTCAACAGTCACTCAGTACCTGTTATGGTCGCATTCCAAAGGACTTAGTTGTTTCTCTCTTTTCTTCTTATCTTATTTTACTGCGCATGTGGACACTCATCTTATCTTTTATCAGCACTCACAGACACTAACCTTTAACTTATTTTCTAACCAGATCTCGATCTGCCATTACAGGAGTCACAGCTTCTCTTTCACACATTCATCTCCGCACTGTGCACTCCTTCCATTCCTTTCACATGCTTCTTTAATCTCCACTATACTTTTCTTCCATTCTGCCACACCTCATGTGTGCAGCATGTCATGCTTCCATTTCCCATGGCTATGCTCATAGCCTCGATGGCTGTACGGACTAGTATAGTAATACCCTATGCCCTATGTACAAACATATGTAAACACCCATGTAGTATATAAACCCCAATGCAAGGCCAGGGAACCTTAGTTTGGTTCTCTTGGTGTTTTCCTCTTTGAAGCATCAGATAGGACTCATTGCCCTTCACCTCTCTTCACTTTCCTCATAGTTTAAGACATCTAGTGCGGCCTGAGAAGCTATGCTTCAAGGGTTGTTTCAGTACCCGATGCTGCAGGTGAGAACATATATAATAGGAGATGCTGCAGAAGCAAAACACCATGTGAGGATGACGATGGGCCAAGGCCCTACTGAATGAACTGGATAAAGTCAACTGCAAATATATTTTTCATTCTGCTAGGAGGAACAGTGGACTCGCGCCAGTGTAATTGAAGAGCGGTGCAAATGAGAGACTTAGGTAAATCATGGACAGTGTTGATAAATTTTAGATGCTGTCTGCAGTGAACTGTGGAAAGTGAACAGGAGTTAGACATTACCTAAGGTAAACTACTTGACCATGTATCAGGGCATCTTCGCTTGGAGTGTTCCATAGCTTTGTAAAATCCACTCGCCGACATGGTGTAATGCTGACCCCATATTGCACCCTCTCAATGATGTCCTGAACTAGTTCTGCAAAATCCCTGATTGAAAAACTGCCCCTGTTGACTCTCCAGTAAAGCTACCGTGAAGACGACCCTGTAATATAAAACATGGTGTTGGGAATGACCAGTACAACTTCAATAGAGCAGAGCAGACTTCCCAGTGTTCAACACCATGAGTGGAGAAACACGAACAATAAGTCTAGGGACACTACCCATGGTATACCATGGGCAGTGAGAAAGGTGGAACTATCTGCAGTACACTGCAGACAGTGAGAGGAAAGCACTCCCCAGTGTTGACACTGGTGAGTGGGTGAAAGTAAAGATGGTCATCAGCAATAAAGTGACAAGGCATTGGTCAACAAAGATATGGTGGAGGGAAAATGGAAGCTGTGGAAAATCTGGAGACATGATACAGAATTTGTGATTGGAGGACAAAGCCTCATCCTCATCCTCTGACCTGAGGGTAGGCAGACAGACGGAGGTAGTACCGACATATTGGAGGAGACAATGACATGGTTGTTCAGGATGAAAGTGTGCATTGCTGGAGGTTGAAAAATATGTATTAGTGTCCAAATTGAAAACTCAGAGGGGTTTGTCAAACTTACTGCAACACAATGAAGGGGGCGGCAGAAGATGACAAGGAATTGGTGGGACAAGAGTGGGGGAACAGCGAAGAAGCTCATCAGTGTAAACACCGATGAGCTAAGGAGACAAGTTGGCTGGAGAAACTCCCTTGGTGTAGACACCAATTGAAATGACCAGCACTTACTATTGTGCAAGCAGTTAACAAGAGAACAGTAGGGATTGATCTTATAGCTCTGTAGAGTGCAGGGAATACTCCAAGAGGACAAGACTAGCATCCTCTAGAGCTGGGGGT
>JBBPQD010000347.1:0-12950 GCA_038092355.1 Caloboletus inedulis
GCGTGGTACCCTGTGGTCTAGGAGGCGGAAGTGGGCGATGAGGGATGCGCTGTGATGAAGCGGCAGTGAGGGCCAAAGCACGTCGTGCCAACTGGGCCCTCCGAAGCTCTTCGTCGATCCGCCACATGCCTCTGACGAACGCGTCGCGGTCAATGAATCCAGTGCCCTGAGGATCGCAGTCGTTCCTGCAAACACGACATCCACCTGAGACCAACAAGGCAAGCATAATCAATGCTCTTACCATATACTCCTCAGCTTTTTGCGATCGAGGCGCGAGGCACTCCATACATACTTGACGATTCGCCCGTTCAGCCTTTCCTCGGGGGCGACTGAATAGACCTCCTCTTCATCCTCACTATCATTTTTATCAAGCCCTTTTTCCGAAGACAAGACGGGATGGTCTTCTGGATTGGTGATTAGGTCTACCGACAAACCTCGCCATCCAGCTGCTTGTCTGCCTTTTTTGGCGCGAAGAGGCGGCGGTGCGAGTAGTTTGATTTTCTGCATCCTCTTTTCTGCTTTTCGTCGACCTTGCACAGCACTGTCGAAGAGAGACTCGTATCGCGATCGGGCGGCGGGAGGGATCGGGGTCGGCCTGAGGTGAGGTGGAGATTTTACACTACCTCCAAACTGTGCGCTGTTCCGCGTGCTGATGCTCGTCCGCGATGTAGTAGTGACGTTACTAAGGATAGAGGATCGGTCGGATGTAGATGTAGATGTGGACACGACCGACACCGGCGAGGAAGTGGGCCGGGAGCGCGGCTGATACGGGGGTGGAGGCGGAGGGCGGCGCGTTTTCGTACCGGTTGCGGTCGCAGAAGACGACGTGGAAACCGAGCGAGCAAGTGGTTTGGGTAGAACGATCTGCACAGCCTTCGTACCTGGTCGACTTGGCAAACCGGGCGGCTCAGACTTTGGGGAAGTCCTTGACTTTCCAATGGCTTGTTCCCAGTCAAAAGGGATGGCTGTCGAGGGGCTGACTGCGGATGGCGCTGAGACATTCTCGAACGATTCTGCGATGCTTGCGGTGTCAAGATCTGTGACGCTGGCATCCGCTTCAAAAGTAAACGAGGGTGGTTTAGGGCTTAATTTAGGACTGTGGTTTTCAACATTGCTCCCGTCTGATGAGAGGGAGACAGAGTGAAACGAGGAGATGGAGGATGCGGGAGCATGTCCCACGCGGCCTACGCCGAACTTGTGTGCACCTGGTGGGTAGGTGTGTTCAATCGTCAGGGAATCCGAACGACCTGGAGGGCGTAACGTGGCGCCGGTTTCGCTGCCTGTGGATACTGAACGTTGAGTAGAAATACGACCGGCAGTATTGAAAGATGGTTTTCGCGGAGGAAGGGGAGGGCGTGGATTTGGGGATGATTGGAAGTTGATGAGGGGTGTTGGTGAGTTCGAAGCGCCAGAAGTTGGAGTGGGCTGTCTTGACGGAGGTGTTTTGCTCGACTCGCGAATGCCGTTTAGCTTGCCGATCCCAGCGGTGACTGTATGGCAAAGCGCAGAGGGCCGCTCAACTGGGCCATCCTCGACAATCCAGTCCTTCAAGTCGATCAAAGAAGTCTGACCAGCGAGACTCGGTGTGGATGGTGATGGTGAACGCGATCTGCTGGAAGAGGTCAGAGCCAGAAACGGAGTGATGGGATGGAATGTGCTGGCGGTGGGTGAGATTGGGGATTCGAGAAGATTGGACTGGGACGTGCGGTTCGATGGCGAAGGTGTGGTTGCGGACATCGTCGTGGACGACGAGGACGAGAGCGCCTCGAACGCCTGAATTCTTGACTGGAGGGACGCGGAGGGCATGGCGGACAGTGAAGTCGCGTCTGGGGAAGGCTGGCCTGGTGAACTTCCGGGTCGGGAGGACTGAGACATCCGATACCCTCTCCTACCTCGCACCAGTAGCATGTCCAACACAAGCCAAGAGCTCTATGCCGTCGCAGGTAACAACCGCTGCCAACCTCCAGGATGCCATCGACACACTCACACACCCGCTAGACTTTTGTCTGGTCCCAATGGGGACAAATGAGCCATCCGTAAGCGCTTGTTGCCTCTCAAGAGATCCAACAATCACCGCCCCACAGGTTGCTGAACACATCGCAGTGTGTTATAAGATACTCGAAAAGTCTGGGCTCAAGTTTGAAGTTTGTATACGTTGCATTTTCTGATATATCCTTGACTCCAATTCCTGCAGATGCAGTAAGCACGCGTCCCACCAAGTCTAACGAAATCCCTTGTTGAAGACTTGCCCTCTGTAGTGGCTACGGTACCAACTTAGGCTTGTGTCCAAGTCCATACGATCAGCATGCCACTAACTAGCATCTAGAGGGTCCGTGGTCGGAGGTCACCAAGGCCATCTACGATTGCCACGCCGCTGTCCACATCAACGGCGTATCTCGCATTGCCACGGACATCCGTATTGGCACCCGCACAGATCGCGAGATCGTCCCTGGACAAGGAAATAAAGGCAAAGTTCTGCGTGTTCAAGAGATTTTGGAGAGACAGACAAAGAGCGCTTTTTAAGCAGTGCCAATACCTTCTGTCTAACGATTGAAACCACACGGCCATCTTGATGTACACTTGCGCGAGATGAGGCAAAGTGTATGCGAATACGCTCTATCATAATCAACATCCAGAGCACCCTTTCTGCCCCGACCACTCTACATAGCAGGCACGGGTCCTCGCGGGCCCTTCGCAGCATAAATTTGCGCCAGGAGCTCGAGAACGCCACCATCCTCTAGTACCTCGTCATCGTTAATACCTTCCTGCTGCGACTCGTATGGCTTTGTTCCATTGGCATTACCATCCACGTACGAGTCTCCCAACGCGCTATCCACCCCACCATCAACAGCACGATCTTCGTCTCGTATAGGGGGCAGTGCCGGGGAAGGACGGACGCTCCCTTGTGAGTCACCAAGCACGACTGTCTGAGCCATCCCAATACCTTGACCGTCCAGAGAAGATGTAGCCATAGCTGACTGCCAGGTTGTGGATCCCGCGACCCCACCTCCACCGGCGACTACACTTCCCCCACCGATGTGTCTCCGTCGGAAGGCCACATGCTGGCTTTGTCGGAGTGCACGATCGTATTCTTGCGCGCGCTCTGCGAGATCTTTCTTGCCGTCGTTCAGTAAGATTGTGTTATCTAGACCAGTTCTAGAAGCAGTGAGGGCACGCCGACGAGCACTTATGTCTGCGATACGGCTCAGGTACAGAGAACCAGTGGGATCGGTGGGATTCCAATCTGGATTGGCAGCTTTAAAGTTCAGAAAACTCTTCTCCATCTTCCCCTCCCGAGAAAGCATCCTCTCGTCTCGAATCTTGGTTGGTGCACCAAACTGAGCAAAACCTATCAAATCTCATGTCATGATTGTGGTGTAAAGGTGTACGAACCTTGACATTCCCGTGCCTCTTGAAGTCAAACTCTGCAAAACTGCAGATATATCCACGACCAGGAACCCATACCGTGAAGTCGTGGAAGAAGTCAATGATAGCAGGTGCACAAGGTGGAAGAGAGAACCACAGCACGAATGGCGTTGTTATCACAGAAACGATCTCCTGCAAGAAAAGAACAGCCTTGAGCGTGAATAACTCTCCGAACTCTTGATGGACCTGACGACAACTGTGGTCAGTCAAAAGTTGCACACAACATGAATCCGCTCATCTGACCTGCTTTGAGTGAAGTTGGTCCTTCCATTCATCTGGCATGTAGTGTGTGTATTGAATGGCCTCAGTCATGAGTAGTTCCGGGTCAAAAACTCTATTTTCTTCTGGTATCATTCCTCGCGCGACACCAAGTATGGAAGCGAACACTGTGGTGTAGAAGAAGACAGTCCGATGTGGCGTGACCTCAAGGTGAATAATCAACTCGGGATCAAGGACAGATACGAGGACAAGCACAGCGGCGAATGACCCCGCAATAAATGCAACAAAGCTAGCAGGACGGAATTAACAACAAGGAACGCCTTGGATGGCACACTCACCGCATGATGATTGCGGACTTCTCGTTCGGGAATTGGCCAATGTATATGTTGGCCAAGGGGTAGGACTCATCCAGTCTACGAGTGAATAAGTGTGACAGTTCGTTGAACTCGCGAAACTTCCATTGAGCGAATGGCGTATAACGTCGACTGCCGATCGAAGAAGGATCATTGCGATATTCCTACCCGGAAAAGTGAGTTTGTGTTACGGAACTTCGCTTGGGTATACGTACGTCAAAGTACCGGAAGAAGGAGTACATGATCATGTATAGGACGATGAAAGGTGCGAAAATCGCATTCAATATGCCCATGAAGATGAATCGCCGTCGCAGACTACAAGCACCTAAGTCATCCAGGGGGCGAGAACCGTACAATGAAGATACGTACCCCTGAATCAGGGCAGAGCGATTTTTATTCTTCAAGAACACCTTCCTGACTCGTCCTCGGGGGTCAAAAAGATACTCCATCAAGCAGAACCTGAGATTCCACTCTAGCACTTTCGTGAGGGTTTTCCCTTTGCCCTCGTCACCGGCCCGATGTAGGATCCTCTTCAATGCAGGGGGCAACGGCACGCGAAGGTCCAATAGTTCCTTGTTAAATAGCGCGATTAGATAGTTTTCTTGACGCATGATACGGTTCGCAATGTCGTGTGCGTCAAGAGAAGCCGTGGCGGGCGTTGCAGCATGATTGTTGGCGGTTGAGGAGAGCGCCGTGATGGGATTATCTTCGCGAATGGCACCTATCCGACGAACTACTTCAGGCCATGAAATAGTCTGAATATCTGCCTGCACAAACAAGACGATAAGCACAATGAACGATAGAGGGTGAAATTTTTTTACATCTGGTATGTGGAGTAGATGGGTGTAAAAGTGATACATATCCACTAGGCGCACGACTTCAAATGCGAATGATATGATTTGCCAGATGTAAAACGCAGTAAAGAGCAGGAAGAATAGTAAAGTGATGCCGGAGAACCTAAAATCATCGGATCAGAAGACAGGTGTTACCTGTGATGTGAGGAAACAGACTTGGCAACACAGCGATCAATGACAGCATCAGAAAGACGAGTGACTTTATCGCGGGTTATGCGGTTGTAGTCGACACACCCTAACAAGAATGTCGAGAAGGCAATGACAAACCCGACTGTGCTGCGTGCTCACCGTCAGCCTCGACATGCAGAATACAGAAAGAAGTGCTGACAGAATGTTGAGTCCCCGGGTAAGGGCTATCGAAAAGATTCCCTTCCCTTCATAATAAAGATAGACTTCTTGCAAGAACGCATCGAGATTGTAGACGTTAACCCAGTTCCAAAGAGCGCGTTCGTAAGCATCCAGACCGCGTAGGGGTTTTGGGGAAGTCGATTGGATTGGAGGGGTTTGCGGTGGCGCATCGACATCCAGCTCGGATGGTCGAGGAGGTATTGATACTGGGAGCGAAAGATAACTTTCTTGTGGGAGGGACCTCGCAGAGGTCGAGTGCAACGGCTGTGAACGAACCTTTGCCTTATTTGGACTGCTCGCGCTGGACGGTGCAGGTTTGCGTGGCGAACGAGAGGCCTCGATCATAAAGCTCTGCGGGACCTCGTCGTCGGACGCATCGTGCTCGTACGACCTGTCTCCGCTGCGTATATTAGGTCGTAGAGGATTCATCTCCGAGACGTCTCCGCCGGTCTCCCATGAGACCCTGCGTTTACCCTGCGTCTTGACGGAGGCGTTCCTGGCACGGGAGGTGGACCGCGGAATCGTGTGGCCGGCTTCAATGTCTTGTTCCCCTGTGGTCTCGCTCTCGTTCTCTTCTTCCATCACGGGAGATTGGTTCGCCTGCGTGTACCCCTGGTAGGTTCGACTCATTGGATTAAGGACATTGAGAAATGGCTGTGAGCCTGAGAGGCTGGCCGGATGGAAGAATCGTGATGAGGATGGACGCATCGGCGAGCGTGGAGTTGAGTTGGACATGGCGGCGCTTGCTGGCAGGCTCTCGTCGAGAATGGTCGCGTTCGCTCTCCACCAGCGTGACATTTTTTGTGACAATGACTACTACCAAGTATATCCTACACTCGTTCTGATGCCCACTACACTCTGACACTCAGGCTGCTGGCAGCCTTCATCACTGCCTGCAGCCCCGACGCGGTAATGTCAGAGTCGCTGCCCACACCCCACGCAGACTCCTTCTTATTCCTCCCCTCAACTTCATAAACCAGCTCCACGAAGGAGACGGCCTTCACATCCGCACCCTCGCCTATCGAGTGCTCGTTATACTCCCTGATCGAAAGGGTGCCTTGGATTTGTGTATGCAGCGCAGCTAGGGCAGCAGACAATGGCCCGTTGCCCTCTCCAGAAACGTTCCTCACCTCGCCGTCAACGAGCAACTCCGCCGCAATTCGACGACGTCCAGCGACATTTGACTTTGCAAGGTCGAAGGATTGCAGCTCGAATCGACATGGTTTGGTAGTCTCGTAGCCATATCTCTCTTCAAATAACTTGGTCAAACCCTCATAGGAAATTTGTCCCCCCGAGTCCCTGGCAACACGTTGTACAACTTCAAAGAAGGCAGCTTGGAGCCTGCGGGGGAGTTGTAACTTCAATGAGTTGACGATCGCATTTGCCACGTCCGCTTGACCTGTCGTCGAGTCGAAGCCAATGCTCAGCTTCAGCTCAGGCAAGGGGCGGTCACCGATGGCGCTGTTGACTGCGCTGAGGACCGCACGTAGACCAGATGCAGCAATGTCGGAATCAACACCGACACCCCACCACGACTGCGAGGCACTGCGTGTCTCCTTGACATTGTCTGTAGTGGCGACAAGTTCTATGTACGAGGCTGCTTTGGCAGCCTGGCCTTCACCAATGCTATGCTCGGAATACTCGCGCAAGGTCAGATCGATGTCAAGGTGGCTGCGGAGGGCATCGAGCAGGGCGGAGATGGGTCCATTTCCGTCTCCCCGTAAAACTCGGAGCGTGCCATCGACAGACAACGTGCCGTCGAACCGGCGCCGCTCGTCTGCAGCCTCATCGGTGTCAGGAGGTTCTGATGATGGCTCGGCAGTGATAGAAAATGTTCCAAGTGCCAGTCTTCCCTCGTACTTCGGTCCTCCAAAGTGATATGTGCTGCGGAAAGAAGTCGTGATGTCCTCAACTGTCATCTCCCTTGCCTCGCGATCCGAGATGGCCTGAACGACCTGGTAAAAGGCGATTTGCAACTTGCGGGGAAGGTCGAGATTGAGGTGTTGTTTGACAAGGTAGGCAACACCCCCCTTTCCAGACTGCGAGTTAACACGTATGACAGCCTCATAGCTGCATCCAAGATCGGCGGGATCGAGTGGCAGGTAAGGCATGTCCCACATTTGTGCCTCGCCATTCGCGAGGTTTTGAGCATGGCGTCGTCCCTGTTCCTCGAAGCCTTTCTTGATAGCATCCTGGTGTGAACCAGAGAATGCAGTGAAAACCAATTCGCCAGCGTAGGGGTGTCGGGGGTGGACCGGAAGATCATTGCATTGCGTGACGATATCGATAATGCTCTGGATATCACTGAAATCCAGGTGAGGGTGGATGCCTTGAGTGTAAAGATTCAATGCAAGATTGACAATATCAACGTTTCCCGTCCGTTCGCCGTTGCCAAACAAGCAACCTTCTATTCGATCCGCGCCTGCAAGAACGGCAAGCTCGGCAGCTGCAATACCAGTCCCCCGATCGTTATGAGGGTGCAAACTGACGATAATTCTTTCGCGCTCTGAGATGTGCGTGCAGAAATATTCAATCTGTGTAGGGTGTCAAAGCAGTGTAGGGTCAAGGTGCAGCAGGAGACTTGCCTGGTCTGCGTAGTGGTTAGGTGGCCCCACCTCCACAGTTGCGGGCAAATTGAAGATTATTCGCTGAATGCCGGTGCCGGCTTTTCCCCAAGCAGTCTTGACTGCCTCGCAAATAGCTACCGAGAATTCGACTTCTGTCTGGGAGAATGTTTCCGGACTGTATTCGTACCGGAACGTAGTACCACGAGAAGCCGCATACTGATTGGCTAATTCGCGGACTAGATTAGTATGGCATACTGCAAGATCGATCGTTTGTTCTTTCGAGTTCTTGAAAACGACATTGCGGAACATGGCAGAAGTTGCGTTATACATATGGATGATGACATGCTTCGCGCCTGCTATAGCGTCGAACGTTCGCCTTATGAGATCTTCGCGAGCTGGTGTCAAGACCTGAGATGACAAGTATCAATACAAGCTACTGGATAGACCCGATATTTTGCAGACCTGAATCCACACGTCGTCCGGAATCTCATCGTGCTCAATGAGGTATCGAACGAAGGCAAAATCGGTTTCACTGGCAGCTGGATACGCGATTTCTATCTCCTTGAAACCGCACTTTACCAGCAGTCTGAAGAAGGCGAGTTTTTGATCCCCAGTCATGGGGTTTGCGAGGGCTTGGTTTCCATCGCGGAGATCGGTGGACAGCCAGATGGGAGCCTTGACAAATGTTTTGGTTGGCCATGTGCGGCCGACCAGTTTTAGAGGGGTGTACGGCTTGTACTTTTGAGAAGGATCGATGCTAAGACGAAAGCTTTAGGGAGTCCATGCGAGTGGATTGCTGCGACTCACAGCATGCAGCTCATGGCTGGTGTGTGAGTGCGATGGTAGAAACGAGAGCGAGAAACGAGAAAAAACTTGTCGGTCGCCTCGAGTCAGAAAGCTTCATCGAGAGCAGTACTGATTCGGGTCATGACTCCCTTGTCACAGTTTCGCAGGCCATCCAATCGCCGCTCAGCAAAACTCGTACTACACCAGCACACCAACCATAATGTCGTTGACGCTGTCGACCAAGGCATCTCCATTTCCTTACGCTGCCCTCGCAATCGCGACGTACACTCGAAAGGCCGAGATCATCTTTGACGAGGCGGCAACAGGAGTTTCACTTGATCTACGTGGTGATACATATGCCACTGAAGAGGAGATTGTCACGATCCTGGCCAAGGTCGCAGGTATAGATGGGGAGAGCACAAAGGTTGACCGATATCTTCCCGATACCTCTTGATGCTGATCATGCCGCCAGGTGTCAACGTTTCATGCATCAGCAAAAGCCCTGCCCACGATAACCGCGGTGCCCGATATTCTCGGTGCTCTTGACTCATTGGATGATTACCTCGCATATCGTACATTTCTCGTTGGTCACGAAATCACAGCAACAGATTGGATACTCTGGGGAACCATCAGAGGTACGTGACACCCACGGTATCATCGTGAGTGTCCCAGACCCCCTTTTCTAGCATCTATCAAAATATTGGGTCTGCTCAAAAATGGTCAACACGTTCATGCCCTCCGGTGGTTTTCACATCTAGAAAGCCTTGAATCCACACAAGCCGCTCTGGCTAGTATTGTGGCGGCCAAGTCAAACAAGGCGCGGAATACAAAAACCGCTGCAAGCTTTGCCTTTGGCCTTCAGAATGCCAAGGAAGGCGAGGTCGTGACACGCTTTCCTCCTGAACCTAGCGGGTACTTGCACATTGGCCACGCCAAGGCTGCAATATTAAACCAGTACTTTGCACAAATGTACAAAGGAAAAATGATCATCCGATTCGACGACACAAATCCGACCAAGGAGAGGGTGCGTTTTTACACCTGAGTAGATTGTCTGTAGCTTACTTTTGAAATAGACCGAGTTCGAGCAGACTATTTTAGAGGACTTGGAGTTGATGGGCATTAAAGGAGACGCTATAAGCCATACATCGGACTATTTTGATCAGATCTACGAACTTGCGATCAAAATGATTGACGTTGGCAAGGCATATACCGACGACACGGAACAAGCTCAAGTATGAACCTTGTGCATCATCTTTTGTTACTACTGACATTCGGGTAGATGCGCGAGGAACGAGGCAAGGGAGTCGCTTCGGCACATCGCGATGACTCGGTTGAAGACAATTTGAAACATTTTGCGGAAATGAAATCTGGCACGCCAGAGGGTCTCCGGTGGTGTCTCCGTGCGAAAATCAGCGTGGATGATCAGAATAAAACCCTTCGTGATCCGGTCATCTACCGGTGCAATATCATTCCTCACCATCGTACAGGGTGGGTTGTTTCGTGCGTCCTTGTCGCGCGTGTGTTCATTCGTGTCTTATAGCGAGAAGTGGACGATCTACCCCACTTATGATTTTGCATGTCCCATCGTCGATTCACTCGAGGGCGTCACTCACGCACTGAGGACTATGGAGTATCGCGAGCGAAATGCTCAATATTACTGGATGATTGAGGCATTAGGTCTGCGCTCGGTCTCTATCTGGGACTTCAGGTCCGGGAATTTCTTCCATATCTCCATCTGTCAATCTTACCATCGTTTCAAGTCGGTTGAACTTCATCTATACCCTATTATCCAAACGAAAATTGCATTGGTTTGTTGATAACAAAATCGTCAAAGGGTGGGATGACCCACGGTTTCCCACCGTCCGAGGTTAGAGCGACAGAATCCGTGCGTTGGTTGATCAGACTCACTCTCGAAACAGGAATTCGTCGCCGTGGCATGACTGTAGAGGCACTGAAGCAATTTATGCTTTCTCAGGGGCCCTCACAGTCCCTCGTTTCTCTTGAATGGGATTCTATATGGGCTCTCAACAAGAAGATAATAGATCCTGTTTCTCCTCGGTTCTGGACGATTCTCAAGGAGAAATGGTACGCTACCACATATGTACATACAAGGGCTTTCAAAATTTTTACATTGGGCTTTCCCAGCGTACCCGTAACAATTAGTGGCGGCCCTGCCGGAGTCGAGGTTAAGACACTCCCTCTCCATAAAAAGAATCCAGAGGTGGGCGAGAAGCAAACAGTCTACTCGTCCACGATCTTGCTCGAGCAGGAGGATGCTGCTTCGTTCGAAGATCAAGAGGAGGCAAGCCCGTCCTGACTTATGAGTTGATTTTAAATAACATGCACCGTCAGATCACCCTAATGGATTGGGGCAACGCTTTCGTGCGCTCGAAGATGGTCGGAAAAGACGGCGAAGTGACCTCTCTCGTTATGGAACTGAACCTCGATGGCGACTTCCGCAAAACGAAAAAGAAGATAACCTGGCTCGCCCAACCCACGGACGCACACCCAGCAGTCGAAGTCACCCTTTTGGATTATGACTACCTGATTACAAAAAAGAAGCTTGAAGAAGAAGACGACGTGAAAGACTTTGTCCCACCAGTAACCGAGTTTCGCGAAGAGGCACTGGCGGATGCGAACGTGAAAGCGCTTAAAGCGGGTGATATCATCCAATTTGAGAGAAAAGGGTATTACATCTTCGACGGACGCATAGGAGACGAAAGACTTGAGTTTATCAGGATCCCAGACGGACGTGCAGCCGGATTAGCGAGCAAGGCAGGCAAGGGCGGGGTCGCAGCTGCCGAGACTGCTAGCCTTGCTACGCCCCCATCAGGAGCTAATCTTAAGATGTATAAACTAGACCGGGTATATGGAGAGGAAGGAGTATCGCCCGTGTCAGCAAGTGGGATGTACAAGATAGAGAATGTGTACGGGTAGATTGCACGCCTGCATCGACATAATACATTTTTACGACTCGCTCCTATTTTGGGAATTCTGGGCCAGGAACAAGCGAAACAAAGGGAATCCCATCTTTGGAGATCACTGCGCTGGTACATACTTAGCTTCGAGACACGCCCCTCCCCCCCAAAAAAAAAAAACAAACTCTTGAGCCTGATAGTATTGACAACAACTAGGCAGATGGTAACTCTGCTACCCATGGGTACAAAATTAGAATGGAAAAGACGAACAAACGTGTGTAAAGAAACATTTATCAACGCACTGCGCACTAACTTCGCTCAAGAATAGCCCTCATATCGTACCGCGTCGTATTCGCTTGCTAAGATTGGCCAAGGATGTACTTTGCCAAAGTTTTGGTCGATCAAAAGTATCTGGATGTTGATTGAATCTCCCTCGTCGCAGTACTTCCATGAGTATGAAGGTGACTGCGGGCGTAGTAAACATGGACCATAGCGAGTCATTGGGACAAGAACTATTTACCTATGAGTTCGGCTGTTGACGCTAGCGGATGCGGCTCGAATTCGAGATAATGATGACCAAAACCCGATAATGGTGTCGTGATAAAATGTTCGCCGACGCGAAGACTGTTTAAGTGAAATTGCCCTTTGATTTGATTGGAATCATAGTCCAGTAGCTGTGGCGTCCTTGAGACTGCTTGGCTCACATAGTTGCGAAACTCCACCTACTGTAAGTCCGCCCGACGCAGCCAACCAGAAAAATTCAGTGTCAAACCGTGCAGGCAATCCAAGAATGTTATGTCTAAGGAAGGAATTTGGTGTCGGAAGAGACAAGAAGAGATACAAGGGGGGACTCACGACAAGATAGCACTCTGGGATCCAAATATTTCTTTGACCGTGACTTTTTCCTTGCCGATGATGACCTCTACGGGTCGTCGTCCGTCCCATCCAATTTCCGCCACAGTAGTACCGCGCTTATCGACTATGGTGGTCCTCCGAGTCACTGAGGCCTCACTCTCGCTCTCCGTGTCGGAATCCTTTTCACCCGCATGAATAAAATGCGAGCGTGTAAGGATAGTAAAACCGAGAGCACCAGTCTCCGGGTATATGAGAGACGAGTCTAGGATGTCTGACTTGGAAAACTTGAGTAACATCGTGGGGGGAGTGGGGGGAGAAGGAAGAGCTAACGAGCTAAATAGAGAGCATAATCGTATATGACGCCGTGACATGCAATATTTCCCTTCTTGGCCTCTTTCCGTGCAAAATTTCTGTGAGAACGTCCGAGGAAATTATCGCCGCCCACGCCACCGATTGCTTGCGCCTGTTTTGGCGCGGCAATAAGAGAACAGACAAATAGAAACCAAACAAACTGAACACTGCAGTCTACGGCGACGACGACTCCAAGATCACGACGACGACCTCTACGGCGCCAGCGACGAGGGCCAGAAACTATCCCCGAGAGTGGTTGTCTTCGTCGAGTTA
>JBBPQD010000348.1:0-12949 GCA_038092355.1 Caloboletus inedulis
GGCAGAGGACAAAGCGCTCACAGATGGTATCAAAGGGCTTTATTACCTTTGGAAGGCCGGAAGGGAGGAGCCGGAAGAAAAAGACAAAAGTGTTTTTTTGGGGATTGTCCAGACGGCCATTGCGCACGACGACTAAGTAGACCAAATACCTATGTTATCGCCACGGATCGAGTACAAGTTACTCCCCGTACGGCCACAAGGATGAAAATTTAAACCCTGAACGAAGCTTCAAGCAGTAAACCAAGCTCCAATAATGCAAGATTGAGCTGCATGATAACTTGCGGATCCTGAGGCGTGTACGCAGGAACAGCGGATGTAGTTGATGTTGAGGATGGAACAACGGTAGACGCCAAAGAAGTCGTGATCGCGGGTGACAAACCCATCGATGACGGGGTGATGGTGGTGGTGGTGGTGGTAGCCATGGTGGTAGTTGGAGTAGGAGTGTAATGAGTAGTTGGTGGTGGAAGTGTCGAGCTTGACGTAGTCATGTCACTATTGTAGGACCAGGACCCACTAAGTTCTCCCTCGCTAAGCGGCGCAAAGTACTCAAAAAGGCCCACGCTACAATCTAGGCCACCGAACGGGCAGCCGGGGCACTAGCGGGAGATAATATAAATGAATTATTCCAGGCTGGAAAAATTAACTTGCCTCGTCCACTATCTGGGCTTGGGCCGTTTTCCCGTTGATGGTAATTGTGATCATCTCAAAGCAATGGGCACCACCATCATATTCCTGCACGAGTGAGCACCACGAGCCATGGCAAATGCAAGTCTCACTTACAGCAGAGTTCAATGCAACAATCTGAATAGTGGGTGAGTGGTTGAACGTGAAGGCGTAGCACATCAATAACACATACAAAATCATTGGGACCGCTCGTAACGCCACATGCACCTCTGAAGAGGGACGTTCAGGAGATTTCGCATCAAGCATGGTGTTCCATGAACTCACTGTCCGTCGGTGAAGTATGTGAAGGCAGCATTTGTGTCTCTTTTGTATTTTGCATCGAACGTGCCGGACAGGTTACTGATGTGTCGATGCCGAACGCGAGGCTGCCAATGTCCGTGCGAGTGTTGGGCTTGACTAGGAGAGCACGAGAGTAGGAAAATGCTTGAAAGGAGTGACAGTAGATGAAACGAGCGCATATCACCCGCACAAAACACGGCTGGATGGAATAAGTATTAGATGGAAGAAATGGTTTCGGAACCACTAAAGGAGTCGACATGGCCAAACAGACTTTTCCTGGTAGGGACGCCCAGATGTTCTCACACTGGTGGTGCCTGGACGATTTGGCGGTATCTAACCACAACCAGAGGCTGGAGTCGTTGGTACTAATCTGTAAGACAGGTGTGTAACATTATCGTTGAAGTTTGGACGACTCTACCAAAGGCTGTTGAGAGCTGTGCACTGATTGGAGGACAACTAGCAAGATGGGAAATTAAATACTAATCAAGGGTCGATGACTCTGAGGTTGACTAGGACTCCTAAGGACCTGGAAGAAAGTTGACATGGGTTCACGGCTAGTATACAACGTTTTGAGAATTTTGCATTACAGTTCCCGTGATCTGTGAGAATGCACCCCGCCAGCACCAACCTGAGCCTTAGTCGACTCATATGTGAGCTACAGAGTCAACGGCCCGTAGAGTGGTCAAGCCATCCCGGCCTGCGCGACTGAGGCAATGACAAAGATGAATGACAAAGATCAACATACGTGAGAAAAACTGCTCAATTGGCGACACACGGCTCCCTGTTCTCACAACGGAAAATGAACTCATGCACCAGTACAAGAGCTACTTACCTTGACTTGGCCGAACTCCTTGAACCACGCCCCCAAGGCAGGCATGTAGTGTCACACAGTGGTTATTGTATAATGATGGTCCGAGACGCTCAACGTGAGTTCAACAACCTTACGGTATACATTGACGGCATCTCGAGTTTCTGGACTCAGATATACAGTCAAAATGGTCAGTTGATAGAAAGGTATCTAGTCCAGGCTTGCCAAGTCCGAAGTGGAATAGTTGCTACCGCGGAGTCCCCAGTGATGAAAGCACAAAACGAACCCAGCGTAAGGGAGGATCACTACTTGATCCTCTTAAGCTGGAGGGAGTGTTAATACCGAACTGAAGATATGGATGCAATCTCACCCTCTCAGTTTGTCTGAAGACACCATTGTCAAGAGTCGTAGCTTTCTCCGCAATGGCGTCAAGACGGTTGTTCTGTGTGTCAAGTTCCTGTCCCATGGCTGTTCCAAGGGCTTTCAAGCTCTTTGTAACTTTGGAGATATTGTCAAGGTTGTCATCTAGCTCATTCTCGACTTCATCATCCGAGGCTCCAGCTTCGAACTGGTAGCGCTTCCGTTGTTCCTTTCTGGCCCCAAGTTGTTCCGCGGTTCGGAACCTGGAGCTGCCAAATCCGCCTGCACCAGTCTGAATCCCCTCGTCCTCATTTTGCTGACCGTAGGTGGCCGCTTGGCCGAGACGATTCTGAGTGTCTCTGATGTCCATCATTGCCTTCTCTCGCTCACGCCTTTCATCCTCGTAGCGTTGCTGTATTTTGGCCTCTTGAGCAGCACGTTTGGCGTCCTTGTTAAAGGTTATCGCTGGACGAAAGATTGATCTGTTGAGCTTCTTGAGTTCGTCAATCTGATCTCCTGCCCGCAACGTGTGAGTCTTGGACACATCAAGGTGGCGCTCCGTGTTGGCCAATTTCTCTGTAAAAACATGATTATGAACCAAGTTGGGTTCCAAAAAGTCAGGCGCACCTGATTGGCCTGCGAGCCGACCCAAAGTCCCCTTGGCAGTTTCTTCGGCTTCCTGAGCCATCCGAAGCGCGTTTCTAGTAGAGTTAACGCTCTCCTGTTTGAGAAATCTCGTCTGCTGTTTGATACCCTCCACATCCTCCTCATTCTCCTCTCCGGGAGGAGGCTCTCTCTCAATCCCAGGACCATTGAAGAAACGGCCAGAACCTGCATGTTCTGGATTGTATCCAGCAAACAACTCCCCGCGCGCTTGGTCCAGCTGGGACTGAGCATCGCTGGTGCTTGATTTAACAACAGGCGAGTCATAATCGTCAGCTCCACCCTGGGAGTTTGACCTTCCCATAGTGTTGTACGGATCTAGTCCATCTCTGCTGGGTACGTACGTGCTGGCATTGGAACGGTAACTTGGGAGAGGCGAGGTGGTGCGCGATGAACTGCGAGACGCACCAGGCGGTGGTGCAAGCTCAGATTGAATGGGAGGGATGAGTGGCTTGTCCTTGCGCTTGAAAAAAGACATGCTGGCGTAGGTAAGGATTGAGTTGTTGGGAAGGACGGAAAGCTGTGACCAGGACTGAGGAAGGGCAACAACGCTCTGCCAAATTCGAACTCCGGCCGTGCACTCTTCATAGGGGAGACGACATGTGCTCACAAAGATACACCTCCATTCCAGATTATCAACGTTTTTTTACATAGAATACAAGCAGTACAGGAAGGTTACATCTCGATATAACAAACATTATGCATTATGGCCGGAATGCCTCACTGGTCGTGCAGCAGAGCGAATATCCAGCGCCCGATCTCGTGTTGATTAAGCTCATCCGGGCGAGCGCACAACAGACGCCTTGACGGCGTCTGTTGGGGACGAAGTGGGTCTTTCGCTCAAAGAGGGGTTGCTGGAACCCATCCAAAAGGTAGTCCAACAAACAGAAAACTCATATAGCTTGTCTCGATGCTATATAGAAAGGAAATAAAGAGAATGACCCACCACCTTGCCAACCCCTGGTCCCTGGTGAATGTCACATATCGCCAACATCCTGAGTCCAGACGAACATTGAAACCTCCACTCAGGAGTTCATGTGGTTGATTTACGAGGGGATGAGTCCTTGTGCCAAAAAATGCAAGCTGAGCATGGCAAAGTGCTCGCATGCAGGAACGAGGAGCTGGATATTAGCCGAAAGGAGCGAAAGAGGCAGGATCTCGCGTGAAAATAACTAACCTTAAGATCTGCATCATGCCCGAGGATGTACTGATGGCTGCACGTCACCAACATTGACCTCCAGATCAGATGGCACCAGCAGTTCGACACTCTCGTTCCCGCGGCCAAGGACTTGCTGAAGACAGGCGGGGAAAGTCGAGATTTTATTGGAAGCCACCGAACATGGTGAAGCAGCTGGGGGATTAGAAGAGAAAACGGACTTCGAGCACGAGCTTGTATAGCACTTGCCACGACTGGCAGCACCGTCATGCGCAGGGGTCGATTGGTCGACCTATCTTTCAATTTCCGACTCCGACTCGGCAAAACGGCAGGCCCGAGCAAGTTTGGTCATTTGACAAGGGTCTGTACATACAAAGTGTAGTAAAGTGTACACTACCATTTTTGGACACAGTCCTGACTCCGACTCGCAACCCTTGGGAGCTTCTCGGCTCGCTCCAACCCCTGCGCATGACCAATCTGCCACGCCGGCAAAAAAAAAAAAAAGCGAGGATTGCTAAGCAACATATGGGGACCTTGGATGAATTCTGGTAAATATTATGATGTCACGTGACGTGATGATCACGAGTTCTACCGTACTTACGGTTGGCGTCTCAAATATGTAGCGGAGGTTGTTAATTGCTGTTATCGCCACAATCGCTCTCCTCCTCGTCACTGTATTCGTCGCCCATGGAGGAGACCGGCATACCCTTGCCCACCGGCTTTATTTTCTTGACAGACACTCGCTCGTGAAACCGAACTTTTGATGGCCTTGTGCTTCTACATTGTATTCGGGGTGGCAGTTCAAAAAAGTCATTGTAAAAAAGTTCTGTTGATGCCACTAGCGATGAGCAACCACCACCACCATCTATTGTTACTCACCAAGACTATCATCCACACCAGTTTCTGAGTCATCAACTGAGCCAAAAAGATCTACCTCGGACTCCTCTGCAGACTCTTCGTCTGCAGCAAAACCCAGTTTTCTTTTCGATGCCTCCTTTGCATCTGCTTCGCTTGTTTCAGCGTTGAATGTTGCAAGATTGAAGAAGCCATCGTCAAGGTTCGAGTATCCCTGAGAATATGACCTCGGTGGGTTCAGCTTTTGCTGGCCGCGATTAACGTCCAACATCGAAGTCGGAGGCCCATAATCCTTGTCGTCTTCAGAAATCTCTTCCCGAAGGTCGATGACGCCTTCCGTTACTGAACTGCCGTCCTCTTCCCCACCACTGAGCTCTTCCCAGAGATTCTCGTCACCATCTATATCCATCCCTTGATCATCGTCCTCGTCCTCACTTTGATCATTGTCACTATCCTCTCCTTCCAAATTTGCCATTTCGTCCTCATCCTCGCCCTGTAGAGCCTGCAAGCTCTCACATACGCGAGCTGTTCTTAGGTCCAATTGCTGCCATATCTGATCGATGTTCATGCCCTCAATGAAGAGGGATGGAAGCGGTGTCTCTCGAATGTCGATTTTCTTTGGAGGTTTTTGCATCGGGCTTGGACGGTGCCTTTCGGTCGAGGTGCTATTTGCCCGGGACCTCGTCTGTGGCGGAGCCGCATCAGTGAGCGTAGCTAATAATGCTGCCAGATAAGGATTCGAAGATTTCTCTGTCTCGAGGGCTATTCAAAGTGCTCATTAAGCTATCAAGAGATATTCAAACAGGTCTATCTCACCCCAGTCGAAGATGTGTTTCACTGCACCCAGCGAAATGGAGCGAAGCTCGCTGCTAGACCCTGCTAGACATTCTATGTGGGAATCAATGAACGTGGAGAGACGCCCCAATTCAGGTGGCACCGGTAGGTTTGGTTCACTCATATGGACGTGGCTTGAAGTTCCTGAAGCGCGAGCGAGACATCAGGGTGATGTTTGTCTCTATTTGGCAATACTGACCTCATGTGTGGGCAACTTGATTGTGCTAAATTAATTAGACTCTTAAATACTTACACCCGTGTCGTGAATCTGTCCTCCGCCACCATGGATTTCATTATGACTATAGACTCTGATGACGAACAACGTACACGGAAGCTTAACGGAAAGCTCAAAAATGAAGAAGAGTATCCCATAGACCCTGATTTTCACTTTGACATATCGGAGGACCCGTACATAGAGTTGCTTCAGTCTGATCAATTGGAAGATGTAGTGAAAAATTTTTCTAAACCCGTAAGCATTCTTCTCGACATTTTTCTTTTCAACTTTGCGTTGTTGAACTACCCATAGGATCCAGTGTCCGTAGACGAGATCATCCACAGGCGGAAGCTGAAGCAAGTCAGCACGAAGCGCAAACGAAATGATGAAGATGATGTCGAGGAAGAAAGTGACGTAGGGAGCGACGGTTATGTTTCAAGTGAAACTAGTATTCTCCGGCAGGCAGACGCACTTCATGATGAAGAAGACGAGGACCCATTAGCAACATCCGACGAACAGTATGAGTCGGAGGAGCAAGTCACCGGCGCAGAGGACATTGATTCTTCAGACAGCTCGGAAGTCGAGACGCAGGCAGAGAAGGATCGCAAGGCAGCCTTCTTTACATCCGAAGTTCACCAGAACGCCCATGCCTCCTTTTTGACAATGAATTTGTCGCGTCCTATCCAGAAGGCGCTCAGTTCCCTGGGATTCGTCTCCCCTACCCCAATTCAGGCCGCAACAATTCCAGTTGCTCTTTTAGGCAAAGATATTGTTGCCAATGCTGTGACAGGTTCGGGAAAGACAGCAGCATTCATTGTTCCTTTGCTCGAACGTCTCTTGTATCGAGAGAAAGGGAGACACGCAACTGCGACGCGGTGCCTCATCCTTGTGCCTACGAGAGAACTCGCAGTGCAGTGCCTCGAAGTCAGCTCTAAGCTAGCCGCTTATACCGACATTAGGTGTTGCTTGGCAGCCGGTCAGCGATTATCGTTTTTGCGCTTGAACTACGCTCATTGAGATGTATTAGGTGGGCTATCCCTAAAATCCCAACAAGCAGCATTACGAACTTTCCCAGATGTTGTGATCGCAACACCTGGCAGGCTCATTGATCATCTTCGCAACTCACCCTCATTCACACTTGATGCCCTTGATGTCCTTGTACTCGATGAAGCCGATCGTATGCTTTCGGAAGGTTTTGCTGATGAGCTGGGTGAAATCATCAAAGCTTGCCCTGTGTCACGACAGACAATGCTTTTCTCCGCTACTATGACGGATTCCGTCGACGAGTTGGTCAAGATGTCGTTGAACAAGCCCGCCCGTCTGTTCGTCGATCCAAAGCATAGAACTGTCAAAGGCCTCGTCCAGGAGTTTGTGCGAGTTCGTGCCGAGAAGGGAGCAGAACGGACCGCCCTGCTCGTAGCTCTTTGTAAAAGATCATTTAAACAAGGTGTCATTGTTTTCTTCCGCAGTAAGAAACTCGCACACCAAATCCGTATTGTTTTTAGTCTTCTCAGCATGAAGGCTGAAGAACTGCATGGGGACCTTTCACAAGAGCAGGTAAGTCATCTATGTTCCTTTCAGGGCGTTGACAAACATACTTTTAGCGTCTCGAAGCGCTCCGCCTGTTTCGTGATGGTCAAGCCAACTTCCTTATGGCCACAGATCTAGCTTCTCGTGGACTCGACATCAAGGGCATCGACACTGTGATTAATTATGACATGCCCAATCAGTTAACACAGTATCTTCACCGTGTGGGTCGGACAGCTAGAGCAGGGAAATCTGGTCGGTGCGTATGAACTTCTTTCGTTCTGGATATTTCTCTGAAATGAATAGCTCTGTGACCTTGGTTGGAGAGGGTGATCGCAAAATGCTCAAGGTTGTTGTCAAGCACAGTAATGGGGAAGACAACATCAGACACAGAATCATTCCGACGGACGTACTTACCCGGTGGGCTAAGAAAGTGGAAAACTTGAAAACAGAAATAGCTTCGATCATCCAAGAAGAGAAGGAAGAAAAGCAAGTATGTCCACTTCTCATGATGTTTTCGTTAGCTTCTCATTTTAAACGTTTAGATCCGACGGGCAGAGATGGAACTGAACAAGAGTCAGAACATGATCGACCACGAAGCTGAAATTTTCTCTAGGCCTGCAAGGACCTGGTTCCAAACTGAGAAAGAAAAATCAAAGGCGGCAGGTTCGACAAGCGGCTTTATCGAGGGAGTCGCACTAACCATGGTCATGTCCTTGTCGCCTATAGCTGTAAGCAAACTACACCACGAACACGGTGTTGCAATCTCTGCATCGTCAAAGAATAAAGCTGGCACATCAGAGGACATCTCCAACGTTAGTACAGAGGCTTGGAGTGCAGTATTTGTATTGACTCTATGGTGCTTTTAGCCAAAGAGAGACAGATACGCAGGATTATCTCGCAGAGCAAAGCGACGTAAAATGGCCATGGAAGTGGATAAAGCGATTGGAGACAATGCCGGTCTCAATGCTGCTATCCGTTCAGCGAAGAAGGCGGCCAAACCGGGGAAGATTGGGAAGGCTCTGAGCAAAGGACCCACGCGACTGGAGCACGGCCGAAAGTCGAAGGCAACATCACGCGCGGTAAGCGCGTTTGAACAAGATTTATCTGCAAGGAAGACACGCAGTGAAGGAATCAGAGCGAAAAGGGGTGACGCTATTGGCGGAATGGGAAAACGGAAGGATCGCAAGGGATAGTACAGTCGGTTGTGATCCACAACAAGCATCAGAACAAGTTGTTGGCGTGTTACGAATTTTGAGAGCGGTTTTGTGGAAAACGAAACAAGTCACTCGTGTAGTATTGGACCTGAAGTAGTAGTAGGAAGCACTGGCATTTCGCGTGGCGCGAAGAAGCCTCTATCCTGCACCGCGAAGGGACGCTCTAATTAACTTCGAATGACTTCACGTCTCAAAAAAGTTCTTCGCCAGAGTTCAAAACAAACCTGCTAGACCGTACTCATCGTGTTTTGCAATGGAAAGCAATGCATTCGCGTCGCTCGCTACTCTCCGGCTGCCTTCGCCATGCCGGTTGCTCTCCGCAGCGTGTTGTCCGGACAAAGATCTGATCGTCTTGATATCACGACTTGGCGGACATGATAAATTGAGCCTTTGGAAGCTACAAGGTCCAAAGAAATGGGAGGTAGATGTTGGGGTAGACGATGATACTCCGGCTACGGTTGCTGCTTTAGTTTGGAGTCCCAGCGGTGTGCTTTCATCCTTGTTCTCGCATTTACTCTAGCTCATGATCACCCACCCAGGTCAGACAATAGCAGTAGTTCGCGACTCCGCACACATCACACTTCATTCCGTTCAAGACGGTCGTGTCGAACGTTGCTTGTCCATACCTTTCCACAAGAGTGCGCCTCAAACAATTCAAACCATTGTTGGGGTTTGGTGGTTCCCTGGTCACCACCCTTCCTCAAGCGGCGTCATCCCCGACATATTCAAGCGGAATGGGGTAAAAGTAAGCTTTTCTTGAAAAGCCTGCACCAAAGATCTCAGAGGTTATCTAGACTGGTTCGGCGCTGTCTATTCTCAAAATACTGCCTTTACTCGATCATCTCAAAGAAAACAGTGAAAATATGACGTGGGTCGATCTGATCGATTTCAACATATTATTGACCTCTTGTTCAGTGCAACCGATTTATTCGCTTTTCAGGGCACACAGACACGGATTGCCTTGCAGCGGTCGACCCCAGCGGTAATTAAGCAGTGGCCAGCTTTAGTTCCATCCTTGGAGGATGCATCCATTGCTTCCTCAAGTCAAAGTCGTGGCGCTGATGACAAAATGGAAGAGTCAAAGTCTTCCGGACAAGCACGAGAAGATGAAGATAGTTTACTCACACTGGTTGACGAGCAAGGCGTTCTTCATTGCTTTTTAGATGGAAGCTATTTCCTTGGATCTGTGGCTCTACCTGACGGATTGCCCTCTGCTACTTTGTTCAAACACCCCTGTAAACCGCTGATTTTTCTCCACCCGCAGTCTCTTAACTCTGACTTGCTATTAACCGGAATGCAACCTCTCGTTGTCGACATCCCACTTCTTGCAACACCCAGAGTGCGCGATTTCGCGCGACTCTCGTCTGCCGCTCGCGAATTGACATGGTATATAATGCGCGTCGTCAACGAGGTTCGAGAAAGCTGGTTTGGATCGGAATCGTTCACAGGGACTAGGGATATCGGGGTTAAGTGGGTGCGAGCTTTAGAGAGAAGGCTCAGGGAGCAATACGGTTGTAGGTGTTCCATTCTGTGTTGTTGTTTCGGTGACATGTCCACGTTTGCACAGATCAGAACCCCAACGTTATCCTAGACCTCACCACCCTGCTTGTGACAGGGTCTGGATCAGAAGGGCTAACGGATTTCATTACAAGCAGTGAACAAAACAGCGAACGAGTAGGTTTCACCTTTTCTCGTCGCTCCGTCGTAAGTTCACACACCTTTCAGAGTCTTCAAAAATGGGATTCTTCAGTCACCGAATCACTAACAAAGATGCGTGATTATGCGACTACACGCATCATTCCTGCCTTCCAGAGACTACACATCATCCTGGATGAGATTCTTGGGTGGTCATACATGTGAGTAGCCTCGAGTTCATGGTGACGTAGTGGATCTCAATTCCAAATAAGGCCACAGTTTATATTGTTTGGCCTCAGTGCGGATTATGTGGATTCTTGCTTGAAAATGATCGAACGTGGCATATTCGTTTCCTCATGGCTGGCTGCTGAAGCGAGGAGAGAACTTGGGGCCTTTAAACAATTCTTGTCTTTCATTCGACATGGTCTGTACCACATGTTTACTCGTTTCCCGGTCGACCTCCTATCTGAGATCCATTTAGAAACCATTGTCGCGAATCCGGGCGCGGAGTCACACACTAATCCAGATCACGACATCCTCGAAGTCAACGGCTACTTAATGACCGGGCTCATGACCAGTAAGATTGACGAATGGTTTACGGGGTCACTTCCCCAATTCAATCCTGGAGATTTTTCATGCTTTCGACCTCCCCAAAGCTCCGGCAAGGCGCTTGACGAGGTGATACAATTGGCTCGTGCCGCGTTGCAAGACCCATCACAAACATCGTGGCAGCCAGTAGGTTTTCTTTTGAAGTGGATATTCATGTCCTTTACATGAGGACAATTGATTATTTCAGAAAGTCCCGTCGAATGATCTTTCTCATCTGGACAAGAATCTGGACGCGCTTGTACAGGAAGTAGCTTCTCGGTGTCAACGGGTCTTTGCAGAAGCTTCTGAAGCCGCCGCTCGATCCGCTATTGTATCAGTAGATGGTGGAGCTAACCCGCCGCAGGCAAGCTCGGTTCCCACAGGACGTGTATGTCATTTTGTCCGTCAGAGAGTGGTCAGCGATCAAAACGAGGTAAACAGCATGCTCTTCGCGGTGGGGTGATATTGACCTAAATTCGATCTTTATAGCCGGATCACCTCCTGCAGTATCTTGCCGCCCACGTGAGTTCAGAAGGACAAGCGCTTTGTGGGTGACTCGGTTTCATCGCCTTTTGTGAACTGAATTTATTAAAAAAAAAGTGTGTGTGAGCCGAATGCCGTACGGACGATATGTGGCAGGAGTCCACGATGAAGTTCAGGTCTCTCTTTTAGAGTGCTTCGTGCGCGAGTTTGGTGGGGAAGGAAGTGCTGAGGTTGATGTATTGGATGTCGAATTTTTTGACGACGAGACTCTCATCGTTGTCTACCAAGGGAGGGAGACTCAGGGTAAGGAAAGCATGTTCCGCCTGTGTCCGACTGCGTGTATTAACGAGAATTGTGTCCAAGGCCCGATAATCGTCGCTACGGTAAACTACAACATACTAGGTTACCACAAGCTCCAATCAGAAAGATACGTAAGCGGTCCCGCCCGGACAGATATGATGGCAAGCGTGTTGCAGAGATGGAAGGAGGGGCATGTAAGTCTCGTGTTCGGGCCATGTTTTTGTCGAGACCTTGTGTGTGGTGTATTTATTTTACTGACGGCATGGCTTAGCTTCCGTGGAATCCGATTCCGATCACAAAATGCCGCCGATTGTGTGGGTGCAAAAGTGGATCGGTGTCACTGGCAGTGAACGGGAGAGTGGGACGGAGGGTAGTTTGTGTGTTGGACGGGGATGGGACGACGATGGAGGTGCTCGATATGGAAGGGGAGGAGCAGGAAGGAGAAGGAGAAGAGGAAGGGGAGATGGAGGTGGTCGGGACATGACCGTAACGGAAGTGGGTGGGTGATTTCGGGCCGTGGGTCAGCGTCGCGGCCTCGTTGTCTGTTTATCTTTTTGGATCATGATTGACGGGTACAACGGGTGCGGAAGAGGAGGGAAAGGGAGGAGCGGATGTGCCTTTTGGGTTCGGCGAGTTTCCGGACATTGCGGCGTGAACAGAACAGAACAGAACAGAACAGAAGAGTGGACCGCTGTGACAGGGCTGGGAGATGAAGGCGAGGAGAGGCAATCAGCGGACGAGATTCAATTAGTATCGGGGCAGGTTCCTGGAAGCTGTGGTGGGCAGGGCACAGTGCTGGCAGTCCGGTCGGGAATGAATGCAGATCCATGTACTGGGACTGCCGCCATCATCACACTCATCACGAGAACGAGCTGCGGTATACTAGTCGCAAGCTTGTCTTGGTCCGGGAGGCAGAGGAGGAGCTGCCGCGCTGGACGGACTGGATTGTAAATACGCTCGCTTAACTCGATCACACCGCGGCCCTCTCCTCGTGCCCTTGATTCGAATTCTTTTTTTTTTTTTTTTACCATGCCATTTTAAACCTCCTCCATCGCTCCAGTTCATCGCTCAGACCCTCCCTTCCATCTCTTCTCCTTCCCCATGCCAAACAAGCTCGAAGCTGGCCATTCCCCCCCAGACGACAAGTCCGAATGCAAGGCCGCCTACGACGATCCTCTAGCCCGCATGTCCGATATTGCCCTCCGCAAGAAGAAAAACGCGGATGCGCAGGCCGCTTTCCGCCAGAGGTGATCTCGACCCCCAACCCCTCCCCTGCTCTCTAATCGCACACTTCTTTAGGCGCGCCAATTACATCGCCACTCTCGAGGAGACAGGTCAGCGCACCG
>JBBPQD010000349.1:0-12945 GCA_038092355.1 Caloboletus inedulis
CTCGGCGAAGGAGAAGGTCGAGGAGACGAGAAACGTTTTGGGCTTACAGGAGATTGACATAGCTCTCGGGCAATACAAGGTAATTTTCGAGTGCTTATCTGTCGCGGACGAGTAAGATCCTCATTGTTTGATTCATCACATAGGTCTTCTTGTCTCAAGCTGCATTCCATACCCTCGAGGACCGTATTCGCGCCCTTGATGTAGAGGAGCAGAAACGAAACCGCCTCCGCGATGCAGAGGCAGAAGCTGGCATCGATGTTCGCTCAATAGGCGATCCCTATGCTCCCTACGCATCCCCAGGACTCCCCCCGGACGACTACGCGGATCCGTTCAACCAAGCGTCTTCTCAGGCACACGTCCCACTCGTAGCCAGCGCCTCACCATTCCAGCGTGGAGATCTCTACGACGACGAATACGAAGATCGCAAATCGTTCCGTTCTGACGATTTTGACAATCGGAGTCGACTGACATCTAATCGGGAAGAGACGAACTCCAACTACGGCTCCGAGTCCTACGCGCCTTCTGGGAACATGTTCCAGGGCGCCGATAAGGAAGGATTGATCGCTAAAGAGGCTCTGGCAGGCGAAATCATGGAGAACGAGACAACAGAGGTTGTCAAAGAGACGTCGGCGCGGCGACGCTGGGTCTTGCTATGCTGGCTTCTCACCTGGTGGATACCGTCCATTTTCCTCAAGTGGTTCGGCCGAATGAAGCGTGAGGACGTTCGTCAAGCATGGAGGGAGAAGCTCGCGCTCAATTTCATCATCTGGTTCATCTGTTGTTGTGCCGTCTTCGTTATCGCAATCCTCCAGCTTGTCATCTGTCCGACGGAGCACGTCTTCAGTACATCGGAACTTGCGTCGCATTCATATACGAGCTCCCCAAATAACGTCTACACTGCAATTCGCGGTGAGGTGTTTGACCTCACGTCAGTCGCGGCGACGCACCAGAGAGTCGTCAGCGTTATTCCTACGAAGACGGTTTTGGAGTATGGTGGCATGGATGCTTCCAACCTGTTCCCTGTTCAGGTGCGTCTACTGCTTTGTTTGCTTCCTCTGTTGTTCATAGTCTTGGCAGGTCAGCGCCCTTTGCAACGGTGTTTCTGGTTCGGTTAGCCCATGGGTACAGCTTACCTCGGCGAACACGACGGATCCCAACGCGCAATACCACGACTTCCGTGCGAACACCAATGATTCACGTCCCGACTGGTACTTTGAGAGTATGACCATCATGCGCTGGAACAACCGTGTTGGTTACATGGGCTACACTCCTCAAGAGATATCCAGCATGGCAAACTCTGGGAACTCCCTTGGCATCTACGACGGTCTCATCTACGATTTGACAGATTATGTCAACTACGGCCCTGCTGTTCAGGGACCGAGCGATGAACAGGCTCCCAGCACGGATGCACAATTCATGGACAGCAGCCTTATCAATCTGTTCAAGTATAGCTCCGGTCAGGACCTCACGAAGGCGATCGATAACCTTAACATTGATTCCGGGACGCTCTCCGCGCAGAAGACATGCCTGCGAAACTTATTCCTCATCGGCATGGTGGACAACCGAAATTCGCCCCAGTGTTTGTTCTCGCAATACATTCTCCTCGCGCTGTCGATCATGATGGTCAGCATCATCGCGTTCAAGTTCATTGCCTCGATCAACTTTGGTTCCCCTCGTGCGCCAGAGGACCATGACAAATTTGTGATTTGCCAAGTGCCTTGTTACACTGAAGGAGAAGTCTCGCTTCGTCGTACCATTGACTCGCTCGCCCAGCTCAAGTACGACGACAAACGAAAATTGATTCTCGTCGTCTGTGATGGCAACATCGTTGGTTCCGGCAACGACCGACCTACCCCCCGTATCGTGCTTGATATCCTTGGTGCGGACCCCAACTTCGATCCTGAGCCGCTGAGTTTCGTATCGCTGGGTGAGGGTGCTCGGCAGCATAACATGGGCAAGGTGTTCTCTGGGTTGTACGAGTGCGCGGGTCATGTCGTGCCTTATCTCGTAGTTGTCAAGGTCGGTAAGCCGACGGAGAGATCGCGCCCTGGCAACCGAGGAAAGCGAGACTCGCAAATGGTCATTATGCACTTCTTAAACAAGGTATGTTTGTCCTCGTGGGAGCACAGTGCAGTGACTCACTTGGGAGGGTGGAATAGGTGCACTTCAACTCCCCTATGAACCCGCTGGAGTTGGAGATGTATCACCAAGTCAAGAACGTGATTGGTGTTAACCCGACGTTTTACGAGTATCTGTTCACGGTTGATGCTGATACCACTGTGGATCCGTTCTCTTTGAACCGGTTGATCTCTGCGTATGTTGCGCCCCATTTTCTTTACAGCAACTGTTGTTCATTTGGGCTCCTTTTGCAGCATGGTCCACGACAAGAAGGTGCTCGGTGTTTGTGGTGAGACAACGCTTTCCAACGCCAAGCAGTCCATCATCACGATGATGCAGGTCTATGAGTACTTCATCTCGCACCACATGGCCAAGGCTTTCGAGTCGCTCTTTGGTTCCGTTACTTGTTTACCCGGTTGTTTCACCCTTTTCCGTCTCCGTTCAGCCGATACACACAAGCCTCTGTTGATCTCCAACCAGATGATCTCGGATTATTCGCAGAATCGTGTCGACACGTTGCACATGAAGAACCTACTGCACCTCGGAGAGGATCGTTACTTGACAACGCTCCTACTGAAACACTTTCCGATGCACAAGACACAGTTCATGCGAGATGCCCACGCGTACACAGTCGCACCGGATGACTGGAAGATTTTGCTTTCGCAACGACGTCGTTGGATCAACTCGACGATCCACAACTTGGGAGAATTGATGTTCTTGGATCAACTTTGTGGTTTCTGCTGTTTCTCCATGAGATTTATCGTCATGATGGATTTGGTGTCGACGTTGATTCAGCCCGTCACCGTGGCCTATGTGAGTGTATTGCATTTGTTTCGTCGCTGTGTACGCGTTGCTCATACATCTTGTGGAATAGATTGTTTACTTGATCGTCTCGGTCGCCGGCGAGGGAAAAACTATTCCTGTCATCTCGCTCATCATGATTGGTGCCGTGTATGGTCTTCAAGCTCTCGTGTTCATTCTTCGACGGAAGTGGGATATGGTTGGATGGATGGTGTTCTACATGCTTGCCATTCCCATCTTTTCGTTCATGCTTCCAATCTATTCCTTCTGGCGCATGGATGACTTCTCGTGGGGTGCGACACGTATCGTGCTGGGAGAGGCTGGCAAGAAGATGATCGTGCATGTACGCCGGGTTTGTTTTTTTGGTTCGGATTGATACTAACGTGGCGGCCCGACAGGACGAGGGCAAGTTCGATCCCCGTGCGATTCCTCTCAAGACTTGGAACGACTACGAGAACGAGCTGTGGGACAAAGAGTCCAACCACTCGATCGGTTCTTGGGTCCCTCAATACAAGGAAGGCTATGCCGAGTCACGGGCCACATCGCTGTACGGACATGAGACGTTCTACGAACCCCGCAGCCACTCTCCCGCACCGTCGCAACAATTTGGAATGTTACCTCCCGTAGGATACCAGTCTGGTCGTGCCACACCCATGTCGCAACTCCGCCCCTTGAGCGACGCGGGCATGCTGTACGCCTCGCAATCGATGGGAATGGGCTCGCGACCACCGACCAACTACTTTGACATACCGCCTGCGGCCAGCCCGACACAACTCGTGGATTACGGTTCCGGTACACCAAGCGATGGGGATCTCGAGCGGAGCGTCGGGGAAATCCTACGGACGGCGGATTTGAACACGGTGACGAAGCGGGAGATCAGAAAGGTGCTTGAGGAGCGGTTCGGGATGGACCTTACGTCAAGGAAAGCGACGATCAACGCTGCGATCGATAGGGTGCTGTTAAGCCACTCTTGAGGGTCCCCGATGTCAATTGAAGCCCATGCGCGCCTTTCTACTTTCCTTGAGGTAGGGATGGACATGTAGAATGGACCTGGTTGGATCTAGCATGCAAGTTACCCTCGAGGAAAATCGACGTGTGGACGCTGATGCTTATTCTCTTTCTTTTCTTTTCATGGTATCTTCTTTGTCTTGGATAGTCGGTCACTTTACCCAGAAGTATGACTGCATCTCTTTTTTGCATTGGCTGGACGTTCGTTACTTGTTTTTATTTTCTTTCCCGCTCTCTCGTCTACCCCGCCCCCTTGTTCGCTCTAATATATACGCCCAATCAGCGGCTGCTACCTACTTGTTATGCGTACATCTTAAACGTACTCCGCTCGCTTTCTCCCCATCTCTCTCTCAGCATCCCTTGGACTAGATTTTCTTTCCTTCTATGCACGACAAGATTTCTACTGCAATGGCTGTGATAATGTGAACGCAATGCAATGTGTTTTATACGTCGACTCATCTTTTGATTTGGGTTGCTTTTAGTGTTCCGGGAATTGCCGTCAAATTGGTGGGTGAATGTGGGTGAAGGGGGTACAACGACGTCTCGTCGGTGCACATCGCAAATATTTTCCTGATGCCAGTAAACATTTTGACACTTGAGGTAGATGGTATTGTCGATTTGTAGAGACATTTAGGCGGACTCATAGCTCGAGAGAAATATACATCTCCTCAAGCATTACTTGTCTGTCTAGTAACCTCACAGACGCTCCACCACTTTCTGAACGTGGGCTTGCCAGCCACGCTTTGATTTATTCAAGGTTTCGGCGGAGGATATTGACGACTACGGCGAAGTTGGTGCAGTGAATCGCCAACTTGAATTCTGCTTCGGAAGCCGGCGGGATGGTCCTATCATCTTGAAATGGCGTGATGTCAAGTCAACGTTTGAATGCCATCAACAAATCTCTTCCTGCCACTGGTCGTACAGCCCCAAGACCTCGTTTAGAGAGCTCAAGGATCCACGGACGACTCGGACGCCAGTCTTGATAATGGCAACAGTTGGCTTGATGCTGAACCTCGTCAGCTGGATTCTGGTGCCGTTAGCGTGGAGCGGGGCAAATTCACGCTGGGTGGACGCACTGACTTTATTTGTGCTCACTTTAGCTGGGTGGTACCCTCAGTGATGCTGACCTGACTCACGCGCAAGTTCACAACACATCCGCCAATGGTACATCGATAAAACTTCACGTTGAAAGTGGTCTTGCTGCCGCAAAGCCACCACCGGCTCCCAACGACTGCGGTTCATGGGACTAGGGTGAATTAGCGTCAAATGACACAGATGAATTTGGGACTGTGAGAGAGCTTGGGTGAATTAGCGCAGTGAATCTGGGCGGATACCAAATGTGGGGGGGGCTGTCGAGCCTGTTTGCTGCGCCCGTTAGGCGCCCTTCTCCGAGGATCAGGGCCGTGTACAGTACACGCATGGACAAGTAAATGGGCGATATTCGGCGTGCGGTTTCGAGCCTGCGAAAGCTCTCATCAGGGGGCTCACCGCTGCCCCGACCGCCGCCCTTCCGGGCCGTTTAGGTGAACTACCAATCACTTACCAGACAGAGGGATGCACCGGTGAGCTGGGCACGACCCTCCGCAATATTGTTCTGCGTAGATGGGACACCGGGTCTGATCAGCAAAAGCCAGCAGTGACCTAAACGAGGTGCGCTCCCACGAGCTAGCCAGACTACTTACACTTTGCGTTCCTGTGGTACCACGCCGGAACTACCCAGCATGGATTCCTCCTCTGCCATGGGCCCCAGTTTGGATCTACCCAAGTAACACAGACCCGGAACACTAGTTACTAGTTACTTTTCGTCGGGCTCGAACAGGACTTCAGGCTGAGAGGATCTTGAAGTACTCTGTCAAGAAGTGTTCGACCGCTAGTATCAGCCCTGGACCAGTAACAATCACGAAATTGGGTTTCCTCGCTGCCACGTTGGTCAGTTAGACTTCATTCCCATGATGCTGGTGATGGCAGGCAGACGCCGTGTCAACGTCACTTTCGACGCCTTGTTTTTTTTTTTTTGGTAGTGCCCCCTTGCGCCTGCTGATGCTATTAGTATGTGGATGTGTAGAAACCGCCACCATATGAACTTCAAGAACGAGGACCACCTGTCACACAGCATTCTCGAACTACTCGGGTCAAGTGGCCGGGAACCAGTGGTCTGGGAATCGGAAGTTCAGGCGGCCCATTCTCCACACGCTTTCGGATCGAATGTATGGTGAGGCCACGATCGTTCTCTATCGAAAACACGCACTAGTAGTAGTAGTACTCATCCCGCTATAAATAAAGCAGATAGTCGGCACCGCTTCTGGCCACGTCCAGTGTCGGCCTTGCGGAGGTATAACAGTTGCATCACTGGAACTGGCGAATGTCAAGTCACCATTTATCACTGCCTCTCGATATGGTCTGTATTTCATCGAAAGGTGGATTTTCACCCCCTCGAACGTACGCCCCGTGGCTAACTCTGCTACTCGTTCACCAAGGTCATGTTTACTAGTTTTCAGCCGGCCTTGATGGTGCTCCAGCAGGGCAGCTGTGCATCCCGTGAGCCCGGAAAAAACTCTTTGGTTGAGAGATCTCATCAGTGAACACAGTTGCAATTGTTACTGCCGTTGGATATGATTACGGTCAGTCATGTATTCTGTTGTTCATTTCGTTATACTGAAGTGAACGCTGCATTCTCACAACCCAGTCCTCACATTTTCAAGCGAGGTATTGTACCCCACATGACTTCTTTACCTGCATAAGCCTTTCCCCGACTAATGACCTGTATAGATAGAATATGTTTGGGTTTGTGGGCAATTTGATCGGGTGGCAGGTTTCTGACAAGAAACTACAGAATCAACCCTGGTCGTGGGTGTCTTTCCTGTTCATTCTTGTGCGTGTCGCATCTTTAACGATTTGGATTGTACTAGTAGGCTAAAATTATGTTTCACAGGTCCGTTATCTTGGTTGTTATTTCGCGATGTAAGTCGACAGTGTTACATCACGAATACTCACTCCAAATCGATTATCAGAGCCACATCCCTTAGTATGTGAGAGATCGAATGCATAATTGATTTCACTGACAGATCTCACCATTAAAGATGGGACTATCTTCACCCCCGAGCCTGAGGAGGTAAGGTTTTGTCATACATCATGTTATAGTGTCGGTAACTCAGTATTGACAGGCGTATGTACGATCTATTCATGTAAGAATACAGATGGCTGATATCTGTCAAACAGATGTAAGTGCAAACATTGAAACATTTTCTCGTCCATCATGATTACCTCTAGGCTACGCAATATACGTTCTGAACCAATTCACGTTTCTTTTTTTTATTGCTGCCGCCGATGGTAAGTTGCAGTGTCGATGTTCTCTCTGAATGCTAAAATTCGATGGAAAATCAGCCGTGATGATCCTTCGTGTGTGGGCGATGTACAACCGGTCGAGGTTGATCCTTGTCATACTCCTCATGATCTTCATCCCGTCCATTGTCCTAACCATCATCGTCACTATTATTGCCAACATTCCCAAGAATGTAGCCAGTAAGTCAACTTTATATGATGCACGTTGACTAGGCTCATCTCCTGACTGTTACCCAGCGACTATTGTCCAAGTGCTGGACTTCTCATTCTGTAGCAATTTTGCTACCTTATGCACTTGGATTGAATATACCATTATTCTACAGCTGATTCCGGGTGCCGTGACCTGCGCTTTGGTGGTCATCCAGTTTGTGCGGCAGTCGGTTCAAATGTACAGAGCAACGAAGCAATGGCAGCTTAACCAGTACATGAACCTGCTCGTCAGAGAAGGTATCCTTTATTTTTTAGTGTATGTCACACCATTTCTTCGCAGTCTGGTGGAACAAGGTGTGCTAACGATGACGTTCCGTGGTAGCACGCTGGTCTTTGGCCTTGTCAACCTCCCGACTCAGCGTCTCTTTCATACTCTTGCAGTAGAAGGGTTTTCTGCCGTGCTGTTCGTCGGCTGCAACGTCCCTCTATTCACGCTCACCCCACGCTTCATCTTGAGCATACGCGCGCTGTATGCTCGCGATCTCCGAGACAGACGGAACAATGGGATCGACACAGGATTCGGCTTCTCGTCGTTATCCAATCCGGGTGATTGTGGGACTGCAATGGTGTTCGCGGACACCGGGCGAAACGAAGAGTCAGAACGAGATGAAGAGATGGAGATAGGAGGGGAGGATTTGCTTGATTCGAAGTGTTAGTAGTAAATGTTACATGGGGGAATATTTGAAGGTCGACGGATGAGTGACATGGACAATCCACCGCAGAACATGGCCATGATCATCTCAAACAATTACAATGCGTTTCATTGCCAATCTCTCAGTGCCTTAAGGTGCTCCTTCACTCTTCGGGCACAGGAACGAAGATCCACAACTGGCTTGACAGTGGTTTAATTATGATGTCGAAAGTGACCTGTCGTATAATTGGTGTTAGCATCGATAAGTCCTCATCGATAAACTTTCCGCACAGGAGACCCGGGGGCGAGATTATTCAATGTCCAAACTCTCGTCTCCTCAGAGGCCACTTCGATCCTGACGGATTTTGGTTTGAATATTAGCGACAGTATACTACAGAAAGCGGGAGATGGGCACCAACGCGTAGGGTCCGTATCCTTGGTGCACTTTCTGATATCGTCCGGCACCACGTGACGGTCCACTGCAAGAAAGCAAGGCTCCAATCAGCACATCACTCCATCCAGGATAGAAAAACAAGGCGAACTGCGAGATTTGAATGGATAGCACAAGCGTCGTGAGCGCTGAATGAAACCCAGTGAACTCAAAACATTGTCTGGGCCGCCCACGACGACGGGTCCGTGGGTCCACCATTGTGAATTGCACCGACCACTGCTGTACGGTCTCCAGCAAGTTGAATATAATATTTTCCGTTTGGAGGCATTGCTTGTAAGTTGTGGAAGTTACTGTGTGTAGCTGCGATGCAGATTTCTGGGCGAAAGAGATGTGGGCAAGCCCCAGCCTTATATGCTCGCTCGCGCGGATGACCCAGCCTCGACCAATTACTGTGCACTCCCACCAACATCCAATCGCAGCGTATCATGAAACCTCAATTGGTCAGAGGAGGGGGTCACCGATAAAGTTCGAGGGTGCGCATGCAGCGACATGTAGTAATGACATCCATTGCTGTCAGTCGTATTCAAATCTCCAATGAGGTACCCGAAACAACGAAGGAGATGGTGAAGGTTTGGAATGCCTCGAAATGATTCACCGGACCTTGCCTCTCGCGTTAGGCTATAATGTACAATCAGTTTGGGATATGTCTGGGGGAGAAGCCTGACAACACCGTGTCCCATCCTTGCTTGGGACCTTATCGAAAATATATTACGTGTGCGATTCCTAGGGTGGAATCATTGGAAGATGCGCCCGAGGAGTGAATGATTGATGCCTCATGCTAAAGGTGTTTGAACGGTGAGCTACGTCATTTGGTTCTGATGGATACATACATTGAGAATTGCCATTCTACCGCTGTCAATTCCTGACACCTGCCACTCATCATTAAAAGTGTCCTCGCGGGGATTGAGCGATACCAGTATTTGGAAGTGTGTGCCTCGTGGTGTGGCGCGCCAGACCTGTGAGGAATGCAAACCCCTGTCGCGCTGTCCGTGTAAGGCAGCGATGTCTTCGACGTGCGTAGCAATGGAAAATTCGCCAAACTCCCCCAGTCAGCTCAAGCTGATTGCCAGGCTAAAATTTGATGATGCAGTACATTCGGGCGTTGCCAAAGGTGCTGGAACGAGCTGCAATTCTGTGAGGTGGTGAATCTTGAACGAGATGACCCATGAGTTGAGAATGTAGCAGGCGACAACTTGATTGACTCAGGTGGCCCGTCGCTTTTTTCGCTGTCTCGCATCCATCACCGTCCGTGGAGTCGGCGATGGATCTTGTACTCAATCACCACCCAACTGAAAATTAAAAACGCGCCGCGAATCAAAACACATACCGCACAAGCAATGGTCCAGCGAAATAAGCGTCCAAGAAAGTCATATCGACATACACGGCACATGTTGATGCATGATGGAGCAACCTTTGGACAGGGACGAGCACTCAGTACTCAACAGCGACGAGAAAGTATATTGTAGTGTTGTTGAGGTTCATATTGTGGTGGTGTTCACGGTCCAAGGAATGTTTGGCGCAGACTCCGTGCAAGCGACCTCCATGGCGGCTGCCAGAGTCCATTTGTCTTCAGCTGCAGGTTGTTTTCTATGGGAATCGGTGAATAATACGTGGCAGCTAGATCTGGTATTTCCCCGACTCTGGCCAAAGTGATGATCTCCATCCAGCCTGCATCTGTTCGTCGTCGTGTACTGCATTGAATCGAAATGTGTGGAATGAATGCTACAGTGATTAGAGACGCGAACCACTGCGAATAGTATGCAATTTCGAGGCATTGGGGTTGAGCGCTCCAGAACTTAACGGAGTTGGCTTGTACATCTCAATGCTGCACTCGGCAAGATGAAGATGATGGAAGGTTTGACGTGCCACAGATAGTTTTCATGTTGGTAAGAATTTACTCGTTCAAGATCTAGATTTTACCCTATGCACCTCCGCATCTCTATGGAAGGCGCATCGATATCTGCAATCGCACCTCTATGACTTCTACGTCTCCAGGAAAACGAACCAGATGCCCGACACGCATGTTTCATTGTCAATACTCGATCCCCCTGACCGATCCGCCTAGCCCACGCCAACGAGCTCGCCCACCGAATCGACGCTCATTTTTTGGCCACCGTCCCATACTTTGAAGCTCGCGACCGCACTCTTGAGGGTTCGAGGATCCCAGAGACAGGCAGTCCCGTCGTAGACGCCTGTCAGGACTTCAGGGGCGCACGGGGCCGAGCTTGAGGGCAAGGTTGGTGCGACGCCGGGATAAACGAAACAGGACATGTGGCGGAACGCATGAGCGTTCTGGCTGTACTCGCAAGCGAAGGTAAACGGAGGTCAAAGATAGAGATGGTCCGGCCCAGACGACGCGAGGGTGATAGGACTGTCAGGCGTAACAACCACATTGATAATTGGTCGTTCAGGTGCAACCTAGACGGCAAAGACCAATCAAAATAATAAAAAAACGGAATAGGAACCAGCATGCGATCGGTTTCCCACGTGCCACTTGAAAAAAAAGGGAAGAATGAAAAGATCGTATCCATACGCACCCAGATCTGAGAGTCGAAAGCACAACTATACACTGGCTTGTCCGATCCGGGCGTAAAGTCCGCCTTGGATACCCGTGCCCTGTGCGACTTGAATACGATCATGGAGCTTTGCGTTTTCCGCGCCCCTGGTCTGCCTGGTGATCTTGCGCCGTTTGCGCGGTCGGAAGAGGAAGCCAGGTCGGATGTGGGTCTGACTTCATCCTGGGCGGGGCCGGTGGCGCACTAGAACCTGATGAGGTAGTCCCAGGATGCGGCAAGGAGATTGGACCCGGTGAGTTCGGAGGAAATGGAGGAAACAAAGGGGATGTGGAGGTGGAATGAGACCAGCGCTTGGGAGGACGGAGATGCACCGGGGACGAGCGAGACGCGGGTGAGGGAAGCCTTCAGAACACGGGAGCCTCTCGTGATGAACACAGACTCCACTCTTGATGCCAGGGACGGGACGACATAGAGGTCAGGAGTGCCTGATGCGATGGAACATCCCGGACCAACAGTTGCGCGTAATCAAAGAGTCGGATGCGACCGTCATACGAGACAGTTAGAAAATGTCTAGAAGAGAGTGCGTTTGAGTGCAATGTGGATACATGAGGAAGAGGCGTACTGGGATACACGACGAGATAGAGGAGACCCAATCCTCATGCGGAAGCATCTGAATCGTCATACGCTGTGGCAGTAACATCGACTCGAAATGCTCGATCTTGCGTGTGTCTTCCTGCTCGCCCATCAACAAGGCGCCACGAGCGAGAAAGTCGAATGGGATGGGCTTTGCGGGAGACTCGGAGGGCTAAGATGTAGACAAGTTGCGGGAGTTGGTACTTAACGTTTAAATCAAGTACAAGCTTGACTGTCTGTGGCTGTGTTTCATCCCCATGTGGCCACAGCGAAACCTTCCCTCCCTCGTTGAGTGACTTGGAACTTGGGCAAGGATAGTCTCTGGTAAGACTTGTGAGTCCTCGACTGGCCTGTAGGATCCGATTCACGATGAGTGTGGCTGCTCTAGACCCACTCGCGACATACCGCGCACAATGGCACGCGTGCATTCCAGGACCTCCTCCAACAGGGAGCGCTCATATTCCAGAGGAGACCGTCGAATGCACTTCAGTTCACCATGCCACGTAGCGTTTCCGGTACAGCACGCGTTCGCTGCTAGAGATAATAAATTGGACGCTCGTAGGTGTCTCCGGGCTCAAATGGTTGCGCTTATACATATGCCTCGTTCACGCAGCAATGTATTTGGAAGCCCAACGACAAGTTCCCAGGTTCACTACGGGTAGACTGTATCACGGGGATCCAGATGGAACCCACAGAAATGCCAGAGATTGCTCTCAAGTATTGTGCTGAGCTCTTGGAAGGGGATTCTATCAATGCAGTGTGCGGGCCAGTGCGATCGGCTCCACGTCGTGTTCAAATACTTCCCCCGAAAGCAATTCTGAGGCGCCCTATTATCGATGTTCCGATGAACAGGAACGATTGACAGGGCGGTTCACTCACTTCCGCAGTGCCACGATCCACGTTGAAGGCTGGCTCGAGATTGAAGACCTCCTTGGCCAAATGACCATCACACTACATCACACTTTCAATCCTCGGTTGTATCGAAGACTCGGAGATCGTCACTCGGAGATTGTCACTCGGAGATTGTCACTCGTCCACCAGACTACTACCGAATTGCCATCCAGTAGATGACCGTTTTCTTGGCCCACGAGACATGCCTGAGTGAATTTCCTTGGCTCACTACCCATGCCATCAGGGCAAGGAAGATGGACAACCAAATTCCCTTTGCGGCTTGTGTTCCCGCCAAGGTTCACGACTGACTGGTTGTCTTCTGACTGAAATGTGATTGAGTCATC
>JBBPQD010000350.1:0-12932 GCA_038092355.1 Caloboletus inedulis
TAACGAGGCTGCTGTGCGCCCTTCTCACATCCATGCTGTGATGTTGTAGCTGAAGCTGTGCTCGCTCCACACACACGTGTATTTAATTACCGTCGACCCTGAGACCCTGAGGGTTCTCTTCCATTTCTTCATTTCGCTTAATTAATCACCGCACGCTTCTCTTCCATTCTAGAAGACTCATGGACAACGCGTGCTATGCTTCTTATTTAATTACCGCTTACATTAAACCTTCGTAATTAGGTTTCGCTTAGTCACAGCTTACGAATGCTGTGCTAGTCAGTAGTATATATTGAATGCATCCCCAACGAAGAACTCCAGTCTAGTTCTTCTTGGGATTCCCCTAAGTCTACTCTAGCCTCTACTTAAGTCAATGTTTGAAGTGGTAACAACCTAGTCTTTATTAGATTAGGGTCGCCAACAATATCACCAGATCCCTAGTACACACCTGTACACAGTAGAATAGTATATAAGGGACACTCCCAGCTCTAGAGGATGCTAGTCTTGTCCTCTTGGAGTATTCCCAACACTCTACAGAGCTACTTGATTAACCCTACTGATTCTCTTGCAACTGCTTGCACAATAGTAAGTGCTGGTCATTTCAGGAACCTTTTTCTTATTTCAAAAATATTATCTTCTTGAAGAAATATAAAGGGACATAAAAACTTGATATTTCCTGGCCACCAAAAAGATAATGCAAAATTTTATATTTTATGTTAACTTTATGATTTCCTTAAATTTATTGTTTTCTTTGACATTCTCATAACTCCAATATGTGACACAAAAGTAAATATTTCAATGAACATTTTTATAACAATACCATTCTGAAAATTTCAAGCATGAAAAATGCAAAAGAAAAATTCCATATTATTATTTGCCATTTTCAATACACTATAAACATCATGAAAATGTCATAATCCCCAATGTGTGAGGGCTTGGCTTAGCCAGCTCCATGGCTTCGGGCCGGGCCAGCACAACACTACATGATGTCACGTCGAGGGGTTGCTTAGCTACTCGTTACATAGTGGTTTCGGTTCAAGGAGCCCCTCCCTGCGTTTTTCCGCAGTGCAAGCAACTTGCAAGGTGACTGCTCGGTCTGGTTTAGAGAGACTGCAAACATGTGTGGAAGATATGCACTTGGCCTTCAGGTGAATCGTCCCTGGGTTGGAATATTTGTTTTTAACCTACTGATGCATTTGCAGCGTGCCCAGATTCGCGGGTTACCCGGGTATCCTCACTTCCCAATCAGTGAGTGGGCTGGCGAGAACGATTTCGTGGTTCGTTTCAAAAGTTGTCCGTCCCGAGCTGGCACTTCAATGACTTGACGTTGGACGAACTAGCCTCGCTACAATATAGCTCCGAACACCAATGCGCCAGTCATCAGACAACACACCGTGGCAGGTCCCGTGGTGACACCCTCGGACACTACAGACTCTACCCCCTGTGCTCTCATCATGCAAACTATGCGCTGGGGGATTAACTATGGCAAGGCAGCCGCCAAGGGTTCTCAGGCGATCAATGCCCGCTCCGAAAACCTCATTGACGGCGTCGGCATGTGGAACAAATTTCGAGGAAAGAACCGTTGTATCGTTGTCTGTCAAGGGTATAGTATTACATTTCTACTGCCACGCCATATGATGGATGCAAGGCGCAGGTACTATGAATGGCAGACCAAAGGCAAGGATAAGTTACCACACTTTACCAAGCACCCCGATGGCAAAGTGATGCTCATGGCCGGGCTATATGACGAAACCACTGACAAAAGTATTCGTCCTTCTCTCTTTTTTTTCAAGAAACATAACCTCCATTCCAGGTCAGTCGCAGCCAACGTACACTTTCGCGATCGTTACTACCCACGCAAGCAAAGCTCTGAGCTGGCTACATGACCGACAACCAGTCATTTTCTGCACCGCAGACGAGATCAACTGTTGGTTAGACACCTCCTCGCAGACATGGTCTTCTGATCTCGCTCGTTTGCTTCACCCTTGGGAGGACACGATGGCCCCGCTCCAATGGTACGTGCCCCGTCATTGAGTTAGTCACTACTCTGTTCACTCAAGCGCCTCAGCTATCAAGTCCCAAAGGAAATTGGCAAAGTTGGCACGGAGTCCGCCAAATTTATCGAGCCTATTGCCAACCGCAAAGATGGCATCATGGCTATGTTCACCAAGCAAAGGTCGAAACAGGTCGAATCTTTTGTGAAACGTAAACGCAGTTCCACACCAACGCTCTTGCCATCAACCCCCGAGAAAGCAACCAAGACAGAGGAGCATGAAGAGAAAAAGGTGAAACTGGCGTAACGCCTCTGGCTGGTCGAATCAGTTCATTTCCCGAGTTCCCTTGTGTTCAATCGAGTGAGAGCCCAAAACATAACCCACTAGCCCCTGTTCTTGTAACATACTGTACTATCGTCTGTTGACACACTATCTATCATGGGATCTATCTTGAAATGTAAGTGCATAGCTGCGTCGCCAATAAAAATTTACCGTTATTGCTCCAGTAGTTTCGAACTTCGGCTTGTGCTGCCCAATTCCTCAAAATCCGAGCCCTGTGCCTTGAGTTCTGCATGACCCATCCTTTCCAGCTTCTTATCAAAGTCCCGTTTGCGATACCCGGAAACGATACGTTCCAACAAATCAGACGTAGAGACGCCCGGTGTACGACGGGTCGGGAGAAACTGGCCTGGATGTAATGTCTATCAGCTCAATCATTGTTGGCGCCCTGGAAGTAATGTCTCACCCCTTTCTTTCACGAATGCATAGACATCATTATGACCCTCGGAGACATACGGTTGCTCGTCATGGGCGACATAGTCGATCCTCCATTTGTCGAGAAATGCGGCATCTAAGATCCAAGGGCAGTCTGGAATGACCTCGTCGACCCAACGACAATGTCGGACAGCTTCACATCTAAACGATATCAGCGATGCAAGAGACCATTTCCGAGGATAACTGACCGTTCCGGGTGGGTCATGACGGAACGGGCTTTGTATGCAACGACATCTTCGTCAGTACTCACGCCAGCGAGGAGATAGACGTTTGGGAAAGAAAGTTTTGCCTGTCGAAGTTGCAAAGCATGGCTAGTGTATTGAGAGTCAGATATGAATGCGGGCCAAGTCGAATTGATTCGCACCCAAAGTGGAAGAGATCGTATACCCCTGACACATATCAGCACTGGACGTGGAACAGGACCGCGATCTGTCTCACCGTCGGCGTAAATGCGCACCGGTCTGTCAGTAGGAGGCGGATTGACGTAGTATGGCCTACAGGACTCTCCGTTAATCGCTTTCTGGACAAAAGCCTGGATGTCTTCGGGTGTGAGTGCAGCAGGATTGCAGGCGAAAACAGGATTGTACGTCGGGGCTTCCAGAACCACAACCTGTTGGGCAGTCGGTGGCGGAGTCGGGTGTTGGGAAGTGGAGGGAGAGGGTGCGTTATCCTCGATCTGAGATGTGAGGGTCGAATTCGAGGAGGCGTGGTGCAAGTTAGGGTATAGGAAACCCTTGGATGCTTGATGCTGACCCGCGCCTGCGGTTATGCTGGATTCGACGTCGCCGTCATAGGTTTGAGAGTCAGTGCCGTCATCGGAGAGCATGCTCGATGCCAGTTGATGCCTGGCGCGGGAGGGTAACTTGGAGGTGTGGGGGGCATTCGGGGCACGGTTTGTGCGGAGGGAGACTGGAACAGAGACGGCTGATCCGCCGTCGTCAGTCAGAGGGTCGTTGTCTTCTTCCGAGCTAAAAAAAAACGATGAGGGAGATGGGACGAGGAGTCAAGGAGGAAAGGAGACTTGCGCATCGTAAGTGGGGGAGTCGATGTGATGGGGATACTTTCCAAAGGAGCGCTTGGAGTGGAGCGTCTTCTTGTGGTGGTGAAGCAGATCCGGCGGGGGTTCCATTGGATGGAGGATGCTGGCAGAGTGCATCTGCTTAAGTACAACTTGCAGTGATGTCAGACCCGCAGCACCAGAAACAGCCTCCACAGGCCTCGTCCAGTCCCCATCCCGTCCGTTTCAGAGCACTCGTCGCCTTCCTGCTCCTCTTCGTTGCCGTGCTGGCGGTAAGCCGTGCTCCTACCTCACAAGACTATGCCCTCTGCTCTCCAGGCGGAAAAATATACACAGTCGATACTGCCTATCCCAATGTCGAGTGCATTGTCGTGAGCAATACCACCATTGCAGATGTTGGGGACCTCGGTGGGCACCACTCCGTTTCCCTTCCTCTGTTCTTTGACAGGATGTCGTGGCGCAGTGGACATCAAAGAGCGCTGGCGCAGGCGCCATGCACCCAGGAGTCTCGCCAACTTTCACATACCATGGCCACTCAACGTTTGGCAGCCCTCGCTACCCATTTCGTTCTTGGAACACAATAGCATCGTTGTTCCAGGCCTCACAGGTAGGACCTTTGATGTACTCCAGACCGAGTACGACGCCGACCGTTTATAGACGCCCATGCACACGTGTTACAATACGGTGCCGCAATGAACCTTGACCTTTCCGGTTGCAAGTCAAAGCAAGGTCTCTACTCGAGTTTCTCGCGCTTTGTGACCCAGGCTCACTGAGTGTAGAGGTACTGCAGCGAGTCGTTCACCACGTCAGGTCTCATCCAGACATTCTAGTCGATCCATCCCGCTGGATCGTTGGTATGGGATGGGACCAAAATCTGTGGTCAGATCCTCAGTATCCCACTGCTGTCTGTACCTTTCTTCCCGATCAGATTTTCCCTGTTTGAACGATCACAGGACGACTTTGACTCGGAATCTCTACTCAGGGGTCGTCGAATCTACCTAGACCGTGTTGATGTGCATGCAGCATGGGTTTCCAACCGTGTGCTGCAGTTGATGGGTGAGCTACCTAACGAGGTCGATGGTGGCTTGATCATCCGTGACTCGTCTGGAAAGCCTACAGGTAAGACTGCTCACAATTTTGTGGATCGGATCCACTAATGGAATCCAGGAATTTTCGTGGACACCGCGATGGACATTGTGCCAGTTCCAGCCCCGACGGAAGTCCAATTGCGCGACTACTTTGAAAGAACCGTTAGGGATGCGCACGCCGTGGGCTTGACTTCTATCCACGATGCTGCGACAGAACCCCATGAGATCCAATTTTATCAGGAGTATGTTCTGGACTATTCACACCAACATGGACTGATCTCCGTCAAGATATGCTTCAAGTCGGAAACTTCCTGTATGTGCATTGTTTGCCCAAGTTTGCATATACTAGAATCTCCGTAGCTCCGGCTCTACCTCATGGGTCACATCGAATCCAACGAATATTGGGGTAAAAACATAACTAGCTTCATTGACTACGGTATCGCACAGCGTCTCAATCTTCGTAGCGTCAAGCTTTTCACCGATGGTTTGTCTCGCCGAATGTTTTCCAAACTTGTGCGACTAACACAATTGAAGGTGCACTTGGCTCCTCTGGCGCAGCTCTATTAGAACCGGTTCGTATCGTACTCAACCTTGGAACTAATTTTTGATTCAGAACAGTACTCAGACAACCCATCAACTAACGGACTCATGCGCGTAAATCGTCGGACATTGTCAGCCCTTGTTAAACAATTCTGGGAAGACGGTTGGCAAGTGGTGCGCATTCAATGTATTTTGTGCTCTTCGTGTCTCCGATGACCAATTACCTACATAGAACATCCACTGTATCGGTGACCGTGCCAATCACGTTGTACTCGACATCTTTGAAGATATACTATCTAATTCGGCCCATGGAAGTGCGGCCGAACGACGTCCGCGCATCGAACATGCGCAAATTATGACCCTTGACGACCTAGAGCGAGTCGGACGGCTTCAGGGTGCGTCTTTCTTTTCCTTCCTGGTCGTTGGGAAGCTGAAATATAAGCAGTGATACCCAGTGTCCAGCCTACGCACGCGTGAGTTTGTCACATGATTCGACCTCTAATGGCTGATACAACACTCAAGCTTACAGAACGAGCGATATGTGGTATGCAGAACGACGTTTGGTAACTGCAGTCATACTCGGTCACCGTTTTTTTCTGAATGAAAGTTCCAGGGCCCGGCAAGAATTAGAGGAGCGTACGCATATCAGACGATGATCCAGTGTGTTTGATTTTTTATGGCCCATACTGACATTGACCTTTATCATCCGCCCAAGAACATCCAACGCAGGGGTTCTGCCTCTCGGTTCCGATTTTCCTGTTGAAGGCATCAACCCTTTGTTAGGATTCTACGCCGCCGTATCTCGTCTCTCCCCTTCCGGAGACTCGCCTCATGGATCACAAGGATGGTGCGACCCGTCGTGTGTAGTTATTGATTGGTTCATTGATTCGTGCTTCGTTCCAGGTACGCGTCAGAACGTCTGACGCGGACGCAAGCGCTGAAAGGGATGACCCTGGATGCTGCCTACGCAGCGTTTGCAGAAGATAAGCTAGGTTCGCTTTCGATCAGCAAGAAGGCAGACTATGTAGTCCTGGATCGGGATATTATGACCATCCCAGTTTCAGAGATCCTGGCGACGAAAGTGAAGGCGACGGTCATAGACGGCGAGGTGGTCTATGGCAGCCTATGAATGCGTGATACCATACCGGCACTACACATCTGTCCACCAGGTCATTCTCCGTGTCTATACCCAATCGTAACATCCAGTCGCCTGTCGGGTTGGAATCAGATGAGATGCAAACCTCCTCAATGTGCTTTGCTAGGGGAAGTCCTCCCTCTATCATATTTTGGGTGTGCTGTATCAGCAGGTAAAACTATAATATGCAAATGGGTATAGCTACACTACACTCATGCTAAAATGCACTCTCGAGTCCAGCTTTGCTCACCCTCCGCATCGGTTGAAGCGTATTTTCATCGACCGGTGCCCTGCGCATGTGTCGATAACGTCCCTCTCTATCCTTGATCTCCAGATCCTGACCCATGGCGACCTCCCCTACATCGTCCGTATCTTGCACCGTGAACAAAGGAGGTAAGCTCTCGCGCCCGTGACCTGGTCTCCGACATTGCGCGGCGTACGCATAGTTGCCTTGTGGATCTCCTCCGCCACTATCTCCCTGCCCTGGGGTGACAGGCACTACGCCAACTGATTTCCCACCGAGTTCTTGTTCCTCAAAGGTCATTAGTTCCGAGACGAACCCGATGTTTGGAGAGATCCCCTTGCGGCGCTCGAGGACGAAGGCATAGGCACGCGAGAGCGTCCAGTGGTTCGCATGAATGAGGTAGGCCATTACAGCGGTCACCGAGCGCGACTTGCCCGCTTTGCAATGCACGTAGGTGCTCGCTTCGAACAGACTTGCCTCATCTTTACAAAAGAAACGAGTCAAAAATACGGATTGGAGGAGCGGGAACGGTTAAGTGCACAACTCCGATTCAAAATGAAAGCGTAAAGAAGGACCCCTACCTAGTATCTCACACGCCTCTTTCAGCCCCCTGGTAATTTGATCCTCTTCGACCGTATCCCTCATCGGGATTCTCACATACCGCTCGAAATTCTCTCTCAGATTGAGCCCATGATCATCATCACACTCTGCTGCGATATTCAGTATCCTCTTGATTCCGAGCGACTTGAGTTCCTGCACGTGCTCTGGTAGGGTCAGCTCTGGGCCGAGATACAAGAAATTTGGAAGGATCATCGAGACGGTGAAAGTCGGGAACTCGCCCTCTGTTGTGGCTGTGTGGAGGTCATCTGGGCGTGCCGTGCTTGGTGATGGCGAGGGATGGGGTATACCCAACGGTGTGTCGGGTGTGCGGGGTGGTGTTGGACGGGCGAATCTGGGAGATGGAGGTGGGAGGAAGTCAGCTGGGCTGCTTGTCCAGCGCGGCGATGGTGCGGGTGGCGTGTGATTTGAATGTAAGAGATTAAGGTGCGAAGGAGACTGTGGAGGGAGATAGAGCGTGTTGCCATTGGGGCTCCCTGAGAGCTGTGAGGGGCTAATGGGGAGTGTCGCCGAGCGTGTGGGGGCAGTGCGGATGTGGAGACGAGGAAGAGAAAGCTGTTGTTCTCCACCTCCGTTTGTGATTATACGTGTGAGATTTGGTACGCTCGGACGTCGTGGGGGTGCGGGGCGACGGAATGAGAGCTGTGATGGTGGAGGGGAACCGTTAGGGTCGTTTGGTTGATCCGAGGTCGCCGTGGGCATGATCGGCAACGGTGACGACATGGGCTGATCAATCTCGAAATGGATTTGGGTTGGGGCAGAGGTGTTGAGGTGAAAGAGGCCCTTGCTCTTTGCGCTCTTCAATGGTGGTTCTGGATCGTCGGGATCTGGAGGATGGAGGGATTGTGTTACGAGGTAATTTCGAAGACCTGAATGAGATTGTGCAGCTGCTATGCCGCCCCGCAAGTAATGTACGCGACCCTGGCCGAGGAGGGACGATATGACAGGGAGGAGCGCCCACGCGGTGACTCGGAGGTTGTCGATTTCAGAGTCGTCAGTTTCCTCACCGTGTACGATGACGACGTCGCCGTCCCATGAGGGGGAGGATGGAAGGGCGTCCCAGCGATGCTTGTCGTGGTCTGAGGTGATGAATTGGCGGAGAGCGGCGAGAGACTGGAAGCCGCTGCCTGGTTTGCGACATCGCTTGAGAATGAGGGAGGGGATGGCGATGTTGACGCTGTCGACGAGGTGGGAGGCGTGGTATGCAGCGAGGGGTCGCGTGTCGACGACGATGGGGCGCCTGGGGGCGGCGAGACGGGCGGAGAGGACGTCGGGACGCCAAGCAGATGCGGGGATGGGGCGGTCGGGGATGTCTGTGGGGCAGCAGTTGTCGTCGGGGGTGTAATAGACGGGGGACGGAGTGGGCGGGGGGTGCACGGGGGAAGAGAGTTTTGGGAGCGCGGAGAAGGAGCGTATGGGGCGGAGACGGAGATTGTTCTGCACACTCGCGCGTAGCTTGGCGAGGTCGGCGAGTGCGCGTGTAAAATCGTCGGGCTCGCCGTCGATGGGGAGGGTGAAATCGTTGGCGGGGGAGAGGGCGGGGAGGTCGTCGTCGTCGTCGGTGTTTGGCTGCATGGATGGCTTAGCGCGTTGGGAGGACATCTTGATGGAGGATACAGCAGCGATTGCAAAATGAGGGGGGTTAATTCCATTTTCACGGGGGGGTCGAAAAAGTAAAATTGAAACTCCACTGGTAGAAGGGAAGGAGCAGTGAGTGCGCCCGAGCGAGTCCGTTGACCTTTGCAACATGTCGTACAAACCCGCAGCCTTTCGATTCCAGCAGCAGCCAGACCAGCCAGGCGCTGACTTCAAATACCGCGCGCAAGTGCACCAACTCCAGGAATTCTTTCCAGGCTACTCCGTCGAAGGCACGTCCTTGCCCTCCTCCTCCTCCCCTTCCACCTCATCCTTGTTTCCAGACCTCCAGTCCCTCCTCGTCGAGGTCGCCGGTGACGCCCAGCTCGCTGCACAGAGAATCAGTGAAGGTCCGTCTTTCCCCTTTGTTTCTCCCACTCTCCGCCCTCTCAATCGTCTGCTATCGCAGGTCGTGCAGAACAGTGGGGTTCCGTGAAAAGCAAAAAAGACAAAAAACCGCCTATTACCCCCCACTCAAGCTCAAAGGACCATCCCATCTCTCGCGATCGCACCGACTCGCGTGGCGGCCGCGGTGGTCGTGGTGGTCGTGGTGGTCCCACACGAGGTCCCCGCGGTCGCGGCTCAGCACGAGGTGGGTCCGGGGTGAACGGCTACGCCTCACGCCCCTCACATCCCGGAAAAACGTCCTCGCCTGTCCCCGATTTTGCGGACAAGCTGCCCGTCGAGGACTTTTCCGACCCAGTCCACCCCGACAAACATGACTCGTTGAATGACATCCCATCAGCACCACACGACCCTCCCTCTGATCCCCATCCCACCGCGGAGCTTCCTGTGTCAGATCCCCCCCTCCCTACCTATTCTTCCTCGACGCCCTCCTCATGGGGTGTCAGCTCTTGGGGTGCACAAGACCACTCAACGTCTGCACCTGCCACGTCAACCACCTCAATACCAGCTGCCCCAAGGCCCATAAAGCTACCAGCAACGTCAAAACTTTCTTGGGCTCAAATTGCACGGTATCAGTTCCTTATTCTCCTCTACCCGCGTCCCCCTCCTCACATATCCTTCACAGACCACACGAAAAACCAGCCGTTGCACCACCACCCCCAGTAGCTCCACGTGTCCCTTCTTCAGTGCCTGAACCAGCTGAACCCACCCCTGCACCACTCGCCAATTCAGACCTAATAGGTGATGGTTGGGAGGATCCAATAACCGTACAGCCTCCTACTTGGGATGACGATCCACAGGTCAAACCTCCTCCCGAAGCTGCTTGGTCCTCCCCGGTGCAGACTCAATCAGATGTCCAGGATGAAACTCCCGCCTCTCTCCCTCAAGAAGAACCTGGACCTGAGATTCCTGCACCCGTGCCTTCCGAACCTGTTCCAGCTCCCCAACAACCAGCAGAAGAGCCAGCCACTGCCCCAGCACCACCAAAGTCCCCAGTGTCTGTCCCTCCACGGTCGTCTGCTGCTTCACATCGTAGTGCGAACAAGTACAAGGTGATCGACCAGGCTGTCGTGATGCCTACCTCGAGTTTCAACCCAGGAGTCGAGAAAGTTGGCATGCAATTCGGTAGCTTGAGTCTTGGTGGTGATCTCATCGAGCCGTCCCCGTAAGTCATTCTATACTTTGGTTGATGTTCTGACTGATTGGTATCGGCAGGACCGAGCCCGCGCCAATTCCAGAACCAGCTTCAATCAAGGCAAAGCAGTCCCCTCAGCAGCCTATTCAACTATTGCCTCAGGCACAGGCATCCGCCCAAGTGTCACCCGTGGCCACGTCCCCAGTCCAGTCTACTACCGCACCGTCTCAAACTACATCTCACCAACAGGCTGCACCCCCTGCACCCGTACCGGCCCCGGCCCCGGCCCCCGCTCCCGCACCTGTTTCCGTTCCTCAATCCCAACCGTCCCTCACATCCACCATCTCACATCCCTCGATCTCAACCTCTGTCAGCCAGCCAATAATTTCCACCTCTCCTGCCTTCTCTCAACAACAACCGCAGGCTTCTATCCATCCATCCCTCTCTCATCACCAGCAACAAGCGCCTTTGACTCAGCACCAAGTTCCGACTCATCAATATACCCACCATGGTCTTCCCACTCATCTCGATGCCACCCAGAACCCCGCGCAGCAATCTCAGCACGCAGCCCAGCCCTCGCAGCCCCAGGCTTCTGCAGCCCATTCGGCGTACTTCCGGCAAGCGGAAGCACCTTACTTCCACACCCCCACCCCACCCGCTGCACAGGGTCAGGACTACAACATCTTTGGTCAAATCGGCCAACAACATCCTTCCCAGGCGTCGCATTTGGGTGCGTTTGCTAACAATGACTATGGGTATGGTGATAATCAGAGGGTATGTGTTTCTCTGGTTCATTAAATACGTGACTGAGGTTATCCAGGGCTTCTATGACTCGTACGCACAATCACCCGCCTTCGGAGGAAGCCGCAACGTTCTCGGTCATGATGATGTCAAAGGTCTTCCCGCCTCCCAACAACTCCCAGGGAACACTGTCCTCCCACCCTCAAACGCCCAATCTTCGCAACTCCCTCCCCAGGGTGGCGCACAACCTCAGCCATCCGGCGGCCAAGGTCCTCAGCAAAGCTACCCTCCACCCGTCCCTTACTACTACCCTTACCCGCAAAATCAGTACTACGGTACCCCATACAATTCAGGCTACGGTGTTCCCCAGCCGTTCGTCAAGTATCCCACTATGTTCCAGCCCGGTCCTCCTACTCAAGGTGCTGCACCATCTCCAGGAGGCAAGCAAGGACCCGGCTCGGTGCAGTCTCAGTCGGACCATTATGGCCGTGGGCTTTACGGTCAACAACACCACCCAACCTCGGCCTATGATGATCTCGGATATCAGCACCACGCCCCACAACACAATCACGCACCAGGAATGAACAACCTCACGTCGAGCGAGTACAGCAAGCACCCACAGCTGTACGGTGGACAAGCTATCCAGAGCTTCATGGGTCTCGGTCAGGGCAATACGGCCGCGTCGGGCCCTTCGCTCGCCCAACGCGCGGGTGGTACGTCCCCGGAGACGGCATACAAACCCTATTCTCAAAACGTTGGTGTGAAAGACGGCGCTGCAGGCGTTGGTGTCGGCCAAGGTGTCGGCCAACCCCAGTCGGGGCGCGGTGTTCAGCAAGCGCATACCCAAGGTGGTTTCTACGGGGGTAACCGCTTCGGCTCGAGCGCTGGCGCTGGCGGACCGCAAGGCCAACAAGGCCAACAAGCCACGCAAGGCCCACAAGGCCATGTGGGGTACCCGCAAGGCAACTCGGATGCCAACTTTTACCAGTATCAGCCAAGGCAACAGCAGGGCTACTGGCAGTAATTAAAGCAACGTTTTAGTTGACTGTTTTAGCGGGTTCTGCTTGCGTCTCTGATTATGCCCTGGCTTCGTTTTCCGTTGTGCCCCCACTCTCTCTTCTTCTCATACATATCTCCTATTATCCTCTCTTCTCTCTTTCTCTCTTGCTTCAGCTGTTTGAATTACAGTTGTTACAGTTCCCGAGGCAGTTAGCATTCCAATGTACTTCCTAGCAACATGTCTCTAACAAGCAGCTTTCTCTGATCTCTCGATTAACGGCTCGCTGCGCGTCGGGTTACATGGCCTGTTGATGGCACTCGCTTGGCCACGATCACGGACCACAAAGCGGCGGGGTGATATTCGTAGGCATGGAGTGATCTGTGCAAATTGCTCCGGAAGTGGGTGCACACATGTAGTATAGACAGATGTACAGAAGCGATGTGATGCTAGCAAGAATTGACCCCCCTCAAACCTCGCCACACCAAGCCCATCGAACGCGTAGGAGTGTGTGCGCGTACAGAACGACATGTAAAAGGTTGGGTCCGCATCTCGTAATTTTGCTTTCACCGCAAGCGGCTGTCGACGCCCCATGAGTTTCCCAGTAAATG
>JBBPQD010000351.1:0-12918 GCA_038092355.1 Caloboletus inedulis
AACATTATTGATCTCGTCGCCTCGCGTTTTTTCGGCTTCATAGGCAGCCTTGAGTGGTCGAAGTTCATCATCAATCTCTGCCATTGTCTTGTGGGCAGCAGCGAGGCGATCCTTACTTGCTTGGTCTTTCTCTCTCTCCAAAGCATGGATTTCCACCTCCAGTTGTAGCCTATGATGCTGCAGCTTGTCGATGGCTTCCGGAGCTGTTTCTCGAGCCACTCGCGCACTGGCAAACAAGTAGAAGTACTTGTAGGAGCATAAGTAAGACACAAGTAGAGCTCACCTGGCACAAGCTTCATCAACAAGATCTATCGCAGCATCAGGTAATCTTCTTGATGTCAGGTAGCGATGAGCAAGAGTTGCCGCAGATATCAAAGCCCCATCAAGTATCCTGACACCATGATGTACCTCGTATTTTTCTCGTATTCCTCGCAGTATACTGATAGTCTCCGGAACCGAGGGTTCGTTGATAAGCACCTGTGCAAATCTTCGCTCAAGTGCTGCATCACTTTCGATATACTTTTTGTATTCCAAAAGCGTTGTAGCACCAATACAATGGAGTTTTCCCCTTGCCAGAAGAGGTTTGAAGAGGTTAGCAGCATCCATGCCACCACCTTCTGCACCTCTCCCAGCCATGATGAGATGTAACTCATCAATGAAAAGGATAATGGGGGTGCCATCATCAGAGGCCTTTTCGACCTCATGGAGAACACTCTTGACTCGTTCTTCATATTCTCCTTTGTACTTGGCTCCAGCCATGAGAGCACCCATGTCTAGAGAGAAGAGTCGCCCAATGAGGGATACAGGGACATCTCGCTTGACGATGCGCTGAGCGAGACCTTCGGCAATGGAGGTCTTACCAACACCAGGTTCACCAATAAGCACAGGATTGTTCTTTGTTCTATGGGAGTAATCAATGGGTGCTGCAATGATACAACTAAGAAACGGCACCTTCGACATAAAATTCGGATAACTCTCCTTATTTCATTATCTCTCCCAATGATGGGGTCGATCTTCCCTTCTTGAGCCAGTGCAGTCAGATCAATTGCATACTTTTGAAGTGCATCAAAGCCTTCCTCGGCACTCCTGCTCTCTATGTGCTTGTCACCTCGAATTTGTTGAATGGTGGTTCTAAGAACTGGCTCAGTAAGCCCAGCTTCCTTGATGACAGATGCAATGCAGGGGTCCTTTATGAGGGCAAGGAGAAGGTGATCTTGAGCAAGATATGAATCGTGCATATTTTTCTGCTGTTCTTGTGCCTCATGTAAGACCTTGAAAGCAGCAGAGCTGAGCGTAATTTCATCGGGAGCTGGTGATTGAGAGGGAAGTCGGACGATGTGTTTCTGCAGGGCTCGGCTGATAGGTGTCTAATGCAAGTGAATCGGCGGTGCATAAGAATTGGACGGTGTTTAGGTTACTGACTGGATCACCGCCAGCTCTCTGAATTACTGATGCGAAAAGGGGTCCAGAGGAACCTCTTGATCCTGGTAGAGCAGATCCAGGAGCTTGACCTTCGTTGAGAAGAACAAGTGCAAGATGTGCTGGATGGACTGCCAGTGGAAGAGTGTCGAACACCATAGTCTGATAGTGAAGGAAATCAGTTACCTTGCGCATTTGAATAGTCTCTGGCAAGCTGGATAGCAGCAGTTATCGACTGCCTCGTCCTGTCTGTAACATTATCAAGGTTCATGATTGATTGGTCGGAGGATCAACTTGAGCTGAAGGGGCACTAGTATATGAACGTGCCAACCTGGGCCCCCGTGTCACAAGCGCTGGTCACTTTTCATTTACCAGCTGTAGATGTTCAACACTATCTGGCCAGCGGATACGGTCGAATTTTGCCCCCATAACAGCTCGCAAGATATTTTTGTCTGTGGAACATATAACCTAGAGTCCACCCAGACCAGCAATACAACTGACGACGACGCAGGTGATTCAGATGTACCCATAGCACCAAAAATTATTCAGAATCGACGAGGTAAATGCTTGGTTTTTCGGCTATCATCCGCTGAGGGGAACGCCTTGTGAGTACAGATTATCCCCTCTATTGAGGTTACCTTACAGTTTATATCAGTTCGCAACTCCAAGAAATCGATTTGCCAGCGGTTCTCGATCTGAAATGGTGACTATATTTTCACGAGGCGGACTGTGATCGCTCACAATACATTATCAGGTGCCATAGATCATCTACAAGTACTCCGGTCTTGGGCATCGCTGATTCTGAGGGGAACATATCGTTGCGCGAATGGCTAGCTCACGAGGTGTCTCGTCCCACTCGTCCCATCCTGCCGAGATATTTGTGTTGATGGACCTCTGCCAGAACAGGTTGGCTCCGCTCCAGCAACTATCCTGTGCCCGGGATGATGTCCTGTGTCTTTCCATCGACTGGTCAAACCGCCGATGTCCAACAAAGTGCGGGAAAGCCTTTCTCACCGAAATCATCGACGGGTGACGGAAGTTATTGCAGCGGCCTTGGCAACCTGATCGTATCCCTATCAGACGGGACATTGTCGCTCCTCAGGCCATGTTCCCAAGGAGAGCTCATTGTTTTTGACAAGTGGTACGCCCACGACCACGAGCCGTGGATCGCGGCGTGGAACTACTGGGACAACTCCGTAATTTACTCGGGTAACAACTTTATTTCACACAATCCCTTGTCATGATCTCTAACCTTTTGTATCAGGCGGGGATGATCTGCAAATGAAAGGCTGGGACGAGCGACAAGGTTTTGATCGGCCCTTCTTCGTCAATAAACGGTATGCAGAGATGAAGCAACTAGTATATCCAGAAAGCTGAGCAAAATAATTGCTCAGGTTCGATGCGGGGGTGACTACAATTCAAAGCCATCCACATATAGAACATTTAATCGCTGCTGGAAGGTACGTCACGCTCAATGGAGCTTGAGGTAAAATTGAAACTGGTGTAGTTATGACAACAAAGTTCGGCTTTTTGACACACGCAAGCCCTTGAAACCTCTAACAGATGTGGATGTCGGAGGTGGAGCTTGGCGGGTCAAGTGGCATCCGTCCGCCGAACGCAAGCACGACCTCCTTGTCGCGTGCATGCACGATGGTTTTAAAGTCGTCCGCTTCCACCCTTCGAGCAATGTGTTGGAAGAGGGTTTACTCGCGGATGACACTGGTCACGAGATAACAAAAAGATTTGATCAACACGGGTCTCTCGCCTACGGGGTTGATTGGTCTTTTCAGCGTCATGAAGGCGGAGGCGACTCCTTGATTGCAAGTTGTTCATTCTACGATTGTGCGCTACACCTATGGAATGGGTAATCAGATCTCAGAGACTGGATTGTCCTGTTACATTCAATACTATCGCCTGCGAGTAATGAGTGTTGGTTATGGCCAGCGGGAATCAATCCTCGTGGTAACCGGAATCAGCGGGTGCAGGGATGAAGGAATCCGCAGGCGTTGGAGGGCATGTAGCGATCTCTCTCCTACGTTTTTTCCAGAAGCCAGCATTGGATCCTTTCATGACGAAAGCCAACGCCCATCTCGACAAACCTCTTAATGACTCCGGATGGTGGACAGACAACGTCAAGAGTGATGCCAAGGATAAGATAAATGTTAGGCTGCATCGTTGTGGTTTCAGAAGCGAAGTATCGAGTTATGCATGAACTCACTATTCCGCAAATTGGACGACTGGGTGCCTACTGCGCAACCATTTTTCCGATATCGAAGCTTTTAAAGCTTTGGGCAGAACGTAAAGCGCCATCTCCCCTCTCCTCTTTGCATTCTCGATCCAGATGCTCACCCCGCAAACAAGCGAACCAGCAAGAGTACAGCCGTGGGGACCATCCCACACGTCGTGCGAGATCTCGGGGAACAGCCGAGCTAGCACGAGAGTGCGGGTAAAGCAGACTGCGAACCAGTACGAGGAGAGAAACGCTGAAAGAAAGGTCGCACTTCGGATAGCTGATAGGAGTGCGGGTAAAGCACGACGGGGACGCATGATTGAGCTAGGTTTGGTAAGGAGAATTGGAAGGAAATGGACCTGAAACATCGAGAACCCGGTTAAGTTACGAAGTCATACGAATGTGCACGCGGCATAGACTTACAGGGAGATAGATGACAAGCGCCTCAGCAAACGCATATATGGCTCTGATAGCGGCATTGCCAATGCAACTATTGTGAAGTCCGAACCTTGCACCGATGCCGCCATGCACAAGCTCGCAGGGCAATCCCCCAATACCGCTTCGCCCGTTAACTCCTAGCCGCTCCCACGCCTCGTTGGCGATATTGCCCCCGTGCGCAGGTAGGACGGTGGGGTCACCCAACGACGGGGAACGCCCGAGTTCCTCGGCCAAGGAGCCAAGGATGTTGCGTTCTGCGGATGTTGAACGGTGAATATATGACCACGTGCCTTCTCGGAGAGCGCGGAGGACCTCCAACAATCTTTTGTCGACGTTAGCAAGAGAGTTGATCCTGTCGCAAAGAGGAATGTAACGTCGTTGCAGGAAAATGGATCACGAAATCATACCAGTTCACATAGGAAGGAGGCAATCTGGAAGCATGTATTGAGTCAGACGAGCCACGGGCCAAGTAAAAGCAGTATACCTGTGAGGTTGATAGAAGAAACACCACATGATCCTTTGATGGAAGAGTCAACGATCCAAACACCGCGGACACGGTAGGATGTACCGTCACGAACCTTGCGGAACTGGCCCAGAAAACAAGAGCATCCAAATGGGTCGCAACCTTCTTTTGCCACTCCTTGGCGAGGTCTTCGCACTGGTTGTCGACCAACCTGGTATCGAGTAGTGTGAGGGGTAACGCGGAGGGACGTGACGCTACATCATTGCGTGAATGGGCCAGGACCTGTCGTGCAGCGGTCTCCCGCGCCCTTTTAAGGAGGAATGCCTGTACCGACGCGTCGAGTGCGCGAACGAGGAATAGTAAACTGAGGTCCAAAGTGGCCGTTCCAGGCTGTCGACGCTTCCTCCATCGCAGAAGAGTGACCGCAAGCGTCGAGGTAATTACGTTTGCCAGAAATGCTCTCTGGCATAGCGATAACTGGGAGTTGATGCAGTGTGCCCAGCCTGGGGGGTGGGTATATCGACGCTCCAGGAAGCCCCAGAATCGCTGCAGGGCTGCTCCGCCCCCGACAGCGGCTGTGATCGCCGAGGCGAACCCAGTCGGCCCCAACTCCCTCGAGAGTGCACGCCAAAAGACAATTGCACGCGCCCTAAAACTCTTTGGATGGACCACTGGTGCAAAAACGACTGGTAGTAAGACAGGACCGAGCGAGAGAGACACGCAGAGCGAGTATGTGCGCAGTGCGATCCACACGGGATGGTCGAGGTCATCAGAGAGGTTTTCTATGACCGTAGCCAATGTCACTTTCCATGGCGGGGTCGGCTTGGATGGGGGCGAAGATGTCATCGACTACCTGGACTACTAGAGCAGGCAAGTAAATATAAAATACTGTAAAATAACCCATTTGATTACAGGACCCGAGAGAAACCGTCGGGGAAGAATATATGTATATAAGTACAATCCTGAGTCTGAGAGAGGTATATCGCTCTCCGTCTCAATCCCTGTTCGAGAGTTTATCCAAGCTGTCGGCATAGCTCCAGAAATCAACGTCAGCCGCTGAAAAAGCCCGCCCGAGACAACTTTCGAGGTCTTGTGCCAGCCCGGCCTGTCTCACGAGATCGACAAATTGTGCCCGTGAGTCCGGAAATACAAAGGAATGGAGAATAGCCTCTCCCTGGGGCGCATGGAAGTTCTAGTCAGTCTGCAAGGATGAACGGAGTACACGTAGGTGATTTCTAAGGACGGTGATCAGATAGGCGAGCGGAGGAGGGTTCTCCTCAGGAACGACATCCGAGAGACGTTTTTGCAGAGCTTCTTGCGAGGAAAGAGACGGATCGTCGGACTGCTTACCCTTTGCTTTGACGTCGGATACGTGTGTCCGTGCACCTGGGCCGAGCCACATTCGCCAGAGTTCGAGTTTGCGGCCGTCGCGCCCAAGCTGCCTCAGCAAACGATGGACGTGTTCCCAGTCTTGTTCGCCACCCTCCCACACGTGGGGTACGTAGTGGTCCAGCTCAACCAAGGAGAGTATGCGGGCAGGGGAGGAGGAAGGAGAGGGGAGGTTGGTACGATTGCCGTTGCAGGAAGCGTTATGTCCATGCATAGGGTGTGCGGGACGCATCATGAGCCTGACCCAGCGTCTGCGCCTGACCCATGCGCCAGCACCGAATTTTCCAATTTGGGCGTGCCAGTGATTATCACGGAAGCGCCAGTTGTATTCGAAACCGTCGTGTTGTACCTCGCCGAGATCTGAACGCATGTCTATCATCCAGGCTGTGGAGACCCAGCGCCAGGTGCCGTCCGGGAGTGGGTAGTTGTCGAGGGAAAGATCGGGTTGGGGTACACGGGTGTTGTAAGAATGGGGTAATGTGAATGGCTGTGGATCGGATGGGAGGAGGGAGAGAGGAGAGTAGAATGGAGCGGAGAAGAGGGTGATTCTAGAGGGGGGTGAGCGAGGAAGAGGTGAGGGGCAGGAACGACGGTACCCCCTCTGGTTTTCGAACAAGATGGCCCAGCGGTATAGGTCCTTGTCGTGTGGGAGGAGAGGGAGGTTGGCACTGTCGATGTGTATGTCATCTGCAGGACAATGGTCGGTGGAGGGAAGGGGGAGGGAGATGTGTTTGGAGGGGCGCGATGGGAGAGAGGGGAAGCGAGGGAAGGGGGATTTGTGGAGGAGACGACGACGTGCAGGATCGGCAGCGGCGGGGTCGTCCGCGCGCATATGTGCAAGGAGGGACATGAGTGGAGTAGGAAATAAAATAAAAGAGGCAATGATTGGGACTGTGCGACTCCCATGAACATGTTGATTCAGCTCGGCAAACTTGGCGCACGTCGACTGGCACAGCGACGGGGATACACGGTGGGAGGGGCGAGGACGGGGACATGCCCGTCGTGCGGGGCGGGGCTGCCCACTGCGCTGCCCGTGTGTCCAAGGTGCAGGTACATTGAGAGGGTGCACGACTCAATCACACACCACGAGCTGCTCGGGCTGCCATACGGGCCGAACCCGTTCGTGGTCAACACGGGTGATCTGAGACGGGGGTTTCTCGAGGCACAACGACTGTGTCACCCAGACGGGTGGGCGACGAGGAGCGAGGTAAGATAATCTAGACTAGTGTGGTAACGCGAACTAAAGAGGTACAAAGGGAGACAAGGAAGCGGCACTGGCAGTGTCGAACGCGGTGAACACGGCATACAAGACGCTGCTGTCGCCGATGGAGCGGATTACATATGTGCTGCGACAAAATGGGCAGGAGGTGGGGGAGGCGGAGCAGGTGGAAGACACGGAGTTGATCATGGAGGTGATGGAGGCGAGGGAGACGATTGAGCAGAGTGCAGGGGAGGGCCTTGCGGGGCTGAAGGCGGCCAACGACGGCAAGTGTGTTGACTGTGGTGTCAGTGTGTGTGGTGCTGAGCGACTTCTAGCCAAGATGCGGGGGGCGATTGGGGAGATCGAGGACGCGGTCGGAGGGGGAGACTGGACGGGGGCGAAGACGTGGGCGGTCCGACTGAAATATTTGCTGGGCATCCGCGACGCGATCAAGCAGCGCGCGGAGAATGCCGGTCAATAAAATAAGTTAAAGAGTCGACTGTGTCAGTCCCATAACTTGATGTCGTTTCGGCGTTGGTGCCAATGTTGGATGAAGATGCAGCGTCCCTCGTCCAAGCGACCATTCTCTACACCAGCTCAGATTCGTCCCGAAAAACTCCAAAAGATTGCCCCGCAGTCAAAAAAAAAGAGAGTACCCCTCCTCAACGGCCCCCTCCATGACGCCCTCTACATCGAAAACGCCCACCGCCAGCACACCCTCACCGGGCACCCGCTCAAGTCCTCTCTCCTCGACAACCCAAAGTCCCCCGTCGCCAACTTTGCCGCCCTCTTCTCCATCCCTCTCAACTATCAATTCACCGACCTCTTCGACTCTGCCGCCAATCGACCCGTCGTCCGGTCCGTCCTCTCCCTTCTGTATCTCTCCCCTCTCACCCTTCCCACAGCTGCTCCCTCCTCCTCCACACCGACCCCCAAATCACCGCCATAGGCGACCATCCCGACAGAAAGTCCGCAGAACATCTATGTGCCCTCTCCGCCCTCTACCAGCTCCACCATCGCGGTTTGGTCTGTACCCTCCATCCTCCCCCCACTCTCCAACTGACCCGTATCCAGCTCGACAAGCCATCCAAGTCTGCCCCTCCGTCTCAGCGCACCCTCTCCGATGGCTCCATCGTCTCGTATGAGCGTGCACGCAGCTTCATGGACTACTACTGCCGTCTCTATGACTTCCCCAAGCCTGACCTCGACTACCAATATTCACAAGTTACGGATGCCCATCCTACCTGGCAAGCCGTCATGTCCGTCGACGGTCGTCGCATCGGCATGGGTACCGCTTCCACCAAAAAGACTGCCCACATTCAGTGCTACCTCGACGTCACCCAGTACCTCGAGACCTGCGATCCAGATCTTTGGAAGCGCTACCTCGCCGCCGCAAAGTCTGGAAAAGATCTCGGTCTCGCCCCAAAGGTCACTCTCGCCGTCAGCAACTCCCTCGCCGACGATATCCTCGACCTTTGCTCCGATATCAAAAAGTGCATGCTCTACAGGAACAGGCCCGCCTCAATTCAATCCATCTCCGCTCCTCACCCACTCCCCCAACGTCCCTCATATCCTCGTTACTATCCCCCTCACCTCGCTGACACCAGGTCCACAGAACTCAACAAAAGACGCCAGGCCTATCTCCATGATCCATCCACCGACAAAATACGGGCCATGCGCGCCGCCCTACCCATCTACACCCGTTCCCAGGACCTCCTCTCCCATATCTCCAAGAACGACGTCACTATCTGCATGGCCGCCACCGGTTCCGGCAAAACCACACAGGTCCCTCAGCTCATCCTCGACGACTATATTGATCGCGGTGAAGGCGCACACTGCAACATCGTTTGTACACAACCTCGTCGTCTCGCAGCAGTCAGCGTCGCCGACCGTGTCGCAAAGGAGCGAGCCGAGGTCGTCGGATGTGGTTCCGTTGGTTACAGCGTTCGTTTCGAGTCAAAGCTGCCCGAAGAACACGGTTCCATCACTTTTTGCACAGTCGGTGTCTTGCTCAGGCGTCTCCAGTCTGCCATGTCAGAGGGTGGTATCGTAGCCGCGAAACTTGACCAAGTCACTCATATTTTGGTCGATGAAGTCCACGAACGGGACGTTGACACGGATCTCCTTCTCGTCGTGCTCAAGCGCCTAATGGAGGACCGCAAGGCACGCAACCTCCCTCTCAAAGTCGTGCTCATGAGTGCCACCATCGACCCACGTTTGTTCCAAGAGTATTTTCCTGATGCAACCGGTAATAAGGCGACGGTGATCCAAGTCCCCGGTCGCACCTTTCCTGTCGCGAAATTGTTCTTGGAGGACTTTCTCAGTGACATGAAGGCGCAACCCCAACTTGGCTGGGTGTTCACCGACGAATCAGTTTCCAGGTACCTCGCCCGGGAAGAGGCGTACGCCCAGCGCAATCACGCCGCTGTTCCGTGCCTTCCATCACCGTCTCACCAGCCTTCGTTGACCGATGACGAACTGGAACTGCCTGCCCCTCTCGTAGCTGCCACTGTCTCGCACGTCCTCCAACGGTCCGATTCCGGTCATGTCCTTGTCTTTCTGCCCGGATGGGAAGAAATATCGTCCGTGCAACGATTCTTGTTGGATGTTAGGCTTCCGCTCGATTTCGGCGATCAAAGAAAGTATAGTATCCACGTCCTACACTCGACCATACCCCTTGCCGAACAGCAAGTTATTTTCGACCCCCCTTCCAAGGGTGTTCGTCGTGTCATCTTGGCAACGAACATTGCTGAGACCTCGGTCACAATTCCAGACGTCGTCTACGTCATCGACACCGCCAAAATTAAGGAATTGCGGTTTGACCCCGATCGACATATATCCTCCCTTGTCTCGGCATGGGTTGGCTCATCAAATCTCAACCAGAGGGTCGGACGCGCGGGCAGGCATCGCCCTGGAGAGTACTTTGGCCTCTTGAGCAAGACTCGCGCCGCAAACCTTCATCCACATCAGACGGTCGAGATGAAACGTGTGGACCTGAGCAATGTCGTTATGCATGTCAAGGCCTTGAGCTTCCCCGGAATGCAAGTCGAGGATGTTCTCGCAGAAACGATCGAGCCCCCTGCAGCCGATCGTGTTGCTGCAGCCATGAAAGCCCTTCAGATGGTTGGCGCTTTGGACCATCAGAAGAATCTGACATCGCTTGGTCGTGTCCTCCTTCAACTGCCAGTAGATGTACAAATGGGCCGTTTGGTCCTTTATGGCGTCTTCTTCCGTTGTCTCGACAAAGCACTGACCCTAGCTGCTATCCTGACAAACCGAGATCCCTTCTTCTCGCCTATACATCTCAAAGCAGAGGCAGCTGCCGTCAAGGCCACGTGGTCTCCAAGAGAGTTCAGGTCCGATGCATTGACGATATTGAACGCTTACGATGTGTGGCACGAGATGTACCGCAATGGCGAGCATGCGCGGGCGTCCCGGTTCTGCAGTGACAACTTTCTCTCCAAGTCAACACTAGTACTGATTACGAAAGTTCGAGGGCATCTCCTGCAATCACTATATCAAGCCGGGATTATTGATGCGGCTGAGGGAGGTGTGTATGGTCGAGCACGCGACCGCGAATGGACAGTGCAACCCGCACTCAATGCCAATGCACATTCCCTCCCCTTACTTGCTGCCCTCGTTGCTGTTGCGACCCAACCCAAGTTTTCTGTTCGGACGGGTGAGATGACATTGCGCACTCAGCACGACAAGGTCTGAGTTTTCGTCATTGTCGTCCTGCCATGTCAACTGATCGAATCTCGACAGCTGACCTTCATTCATCCGAGTAGTGTGAACCACCGCAAGCACATCAGATCGTCCGAAGGTGTCCCCTCGTCGCTCCAGGGAGAGAAGCAACTATATGCATATGCGGAGAAACGGCAGAACCTCACCGTCGCAGGCCAAACTCCGCAAATGTACCTCATCAACACGACACGTCTCGATCCTATGACCTATCTGTTATTTGGTGCGAACGATATTCAAGTCACTGAACGCGGGCTCGAATGTGATGAATGGTTGCCCATCGTCGGAAACTTGGATGTTCTGGACGATCTCCAGCGCTTGAAGACCATGACGGCGGCCTGCATGTTGCGGGTATTCGAGGGTATTCACATGAGTAAAATGCGCACTAGGGTCCACCCCGCGGGCATGCCCACACGAGAGGACGAAGCGGGTGAAGAAGTGCTGAACGACGACCTTTCCTTGTCTCCACGGGAATTATCAGATCTCGATTCAATCACACGGGACACCGTGCTGATACTGAATCGCTACAGCGACGAGCGGATGTCTACACGGTCCGCGGCTAGTTCTCGGAATGCGACGCCAATGGCGTCCCCCGCATTCTCCACCAGCAGACTACCTGGATCGAGGTCGGGATATTCAACACCTTTCGGTGTTGGTTCCGCATACAACTCGCGACCTGGCACGCCAAGTCGGCTCTCGCGTAGCTTTCCTCATAATTAGACTAGCATCGTGGACAGCATTCATCATAGACGCACATTTCATCACTATCATCTGTCATGTACTCTAATATCTCGTTCTAATGTGTGCTGGAATCTACTAATGAAACTTGACTCGGTGTTGTTTACGTTGTACCTTATGTGTCTCCTTTTCACACCAGCAGTGCTAGCTAGTAGTGATCCCTGACCAACTCAACGACTTGCCCAACACACCTGTAATTGAGCATCTGCAGGGCAAACTACTGGCAAGCTCAGCTCATCACAAACGTCTTTGCAGATCCGTCCAATAGCTCGCTCAAATTGTGCGAGGATGGCTGCCAACATGCGTGGTTTAACGCAGGCGAGTCTCGTCCGTCCTGCCAATGTGACCTTCAACTGATGCCATCCAAGTTTATCGCTGACATCCGTGGGGCACGCGTGCGCGAATTAGAAGAGAAGAGGATAAACAAGGAGATGGCGAACATCCGCAAGAAGTTTAAAGGTCTGACCTCTCCTGGCACAATCACGTCTTTCAGGCTCACAGGGTATTTCCAGACGGAAACCTTGACGGTTACCAGAAGAAGAAGTAAGCTCAGGAGCATAATCGTCCAGTCTACGTCCAATCTGAATTTGCGTGTCTCTAGGTATGTTGCGAAGATCATCTTCACGTACATACTGGGCTACAAGGTCGATGTTGGACATATGGAGGCCGTCAACCTCATATCGAGTTCCAAGTATTCAGAAAAACAGATCGTATGGTCTCGAGCGTTTCTGTTCTGGATGGCATTTCACGGTGTCGACAGGGATACCTTGCTGTTACGCTCCTCATGCACGAGAACTCGGATTTCCTCCGTCTAGTTGTGAACTCGATACGAAAGGATCTGGACGAGAACAACGAGATCAACAACTGCCTTGCTTTGCACGCAATTGCAAACGTTGGCAGCAGCGAGATGGCAGAGACTCTTTCGGAGGATGTACACAGACTTCTCATTTCACCGTGAAGTTTATTCCCTCTCTTTTCAAACTTGACCACTAATCGTGCCACAGGACTTCTCAGACGTTCGTCAAGAAGAAAGCAGCGCTGACGTTGTTGCGACTGTACCGGAAGCATCCTGAAGTCATTCCTGCGGCAGAATGGGCCTTGCGCTTGGTGTCCATCATGGATGATCCGGATCTGGCACGTTTTGAGCCGTCTTGCCTTAGATGTATCTGACATACAACCCCTAGGGTGTTGTTTTATGCGTGACAAGTCTGGTTATGGCCCTCGCCCAAGACCATCTCGACGCCTTTGCGGTATGTTATACCAAGGCTGTTGATCGTTTGTACCGTGTGAGTACGTCAT
>JBBPQD010000352.1:0-12914 GCA_038092355.1 Caloboletus inedulis
CCATGTTGCAGTCGCTACAGTGCTTCTACGGATCCATGCTCCACGTAATCAGAACAAATATCATGGCCTAGTCATTATAAGCTCAGGTGAAGATTAGGACAGGTAGCGTGTCGCACCCGATGTGCAAGAGCCAATAACTGCGATCTTCTTTCCCAAATGATCTGTCGCGTGTTTGTGTTTAATCGAGTGCAAGATCTGACCCTTGAACTCATCCTATCCTAGATTGTTGGCCAGCTGGTTCTCGAACAGAGCGTTCAATGCTTACCTGTCCTGGAATGTCTGGGTTTCTTGGTAGGCCGCTGCCTATGCCAAGCGCCAGCACGACGTGGTCTACCTTGAAAATTCGCTTTCGTCCGTCCTCGCGTTCGACTTGAACAGACCAACGCTTCCCGCTGTCTCCAGTTTCCTTTTCGATCGAGGTGACGGTTGCTGAGGTCCATACGTTCAACTCCAAGGTGTGAGCATAGGATTCAAGCCAATCGGCCAATTTCAATGCCGGACTGTAGACAGGCCAAGAGGGCGGAAACCTGGAATCGATCGATCGCATGGCGAGGAATCTCTTTGGTCGAAATATACACTTACGGTATATAGGGCATGTGATCATACCCTACAACGTAATGAGAGAAAGGTGTACAGGAAAATCGGGATGTCAGACTCACAAACTGGATCGTGCAAGCAGAGCGCGGCATAGCGATTCCTCCAATTGTCACCTATTCTTTTGTTTCGCTCGACAACGAGCGCACCAATTCCCAGCATCTTAAGTCGTGCGGCAATCTCCAAACCACTCTGTCCTCCGCCGACTACGACCACGGTGGGCTCCTCATCAACAAATTCTCTTTCCCTCTCACGCTTGGCAGCCCATTTACCATGGTTTGGTTGAAAGTCCCTCAAAGATCCGATCCGCTCTGGGAATCCCTTTAGATCCTCGAGGTTGGTGTAAACGACGTAGGCCTTCCACGCGCCACCTGGAAGAGGGACGAGCTTGAATACACCAGAGGCACGGCCCACATTGGTATCAAAATTGAAAAAAGCCTCGATCCAAGCAATGTCTTCGTAGGGACGCTGGAGTTCTATACGGTCCCGCTGAAGAGAGAAGGTATCCGGTTTGGGGTTGAAGATACTGAGCTGGTCTTCAAGGAACTTGGACACCGCGTTCTTGCCCTCGAAGGTACGGAAGTCCCAAGTGAGCGCAAGCATATCACGCCAAAAGGCGCCATCAAGCAACAGATCGACGATGGCCGACACATCCTTAAGACCGATTGCTTTAGTAAACTTGGAAAACCAGTCATCGACGACGGCCTGTACGTCGAGGTTTGAGTCAACGGTGCTACCTAGATTGTGGAGAGTGGGAAGCGTGCGTGGAGGGGTCAGAAGGGTCATGATAGAGGAGATAAGGAGGAGTGAGTAGTCCGTGTAAGTTACTCTCATATATTAGGGGCCCCGTCGGTGTATCACCCCGTTTTAGTGCAAGCTGTATAGTATAACGGTGAAATGGTTGATCTTCGACAGACGCAGTTCGCTGGCAGTAGCCTGCATCACCGGGTCGCACCGCTGCATCCAGGAGGTGTCAACAGCGTCATGTTATTCAGCTTTCTCTAGTCTTTTCCAAAGAAACGAAAAACCGACCTAGAGGCCACGGCATTCGATGATAAAGATGGACGGCACTGGGAACTCAAGTGGCACGTTACTACACTCACGTGCCTACAAGGCACGGCCCGTCGGACCGTGGGGGGCACCGTCCTCTGAAAAATTCAAACGCAAGCAATCTCTTAAATCAAGTTATGCCTTCGGTTCCCGCAACCATCGTATCTACTACACCAGCAGCGAATAAGCACTGGTATCTTGGCAGGGAGCCAGAGCTCTTCAAAAACTATATGGTCCTGGAAATGTCCAGCCGTGACTAACTAGGACTCTGACCTACATTCCCTGCTGGGAAGCACACCACGCCCTGGCAAAGTTCAGAACGTTGGAAACATCGGGGATATCGGCGTCTCCACTCTAATAAAATCCTGCTGGTTAATAACGTCCGCTGTAAAGATGAAAAGAAAAAAAAGTACAAGCGACGTTCAACGCCGTCCGTCGGATCGGTTATCCAACCCATCCATCCCGACCAATCCACCCCACCCTGGTACCCATCGTGCCAGCCATGAGACTTCAAATGCGAAAACGAAGAAATGAGATGCACAGATCCCTCCAAAACCTCGACGAACGACGTGACGCACGAAATACAAAAATAGTGGAAGATGCTGAAAGGGAGAATGCAAGCAATGAGATTGTATGATAAGCGAGTCGATAAGTCCATGTTTAGACGGGAGTAGGCTTGGGATAGGATGAACATGCACGAATAGGATAGAGCAGACAGTCCGATCGATCGACTCCAGTGGATAGGTCCGGGAATATTCTGGATGCACAGCGACTTCCTAGATCGTCGAGCATAGGCATGAAAGTAGGCGTGGTGATTCAGGTACCCCGAATCGAAAGCGAAAAAAGAAAGGCGAGTTCTGTTCAGAAATTATATCAACACATCTTGCGACTGCTTCAAGTGGGACCCGTACCTTGAGAATTCACCGTCGTCGCTGTTGTTGGTAAACAGCAAGTGGTACATCCTCCTCCTCGCCTCTCGACACAGGTACACTTCCAATACTTGCTCTCGGTCTCCCATTCGGCGATGGTACAACCGCATGAGCGCTGACCGCTTTCCTTGTTTTTCCATCTGAAGGTAGGGAAACGCCAGAACTAGCTGTGGCCGATAGTGAGCGCGCTGAGCCTCTTGAAGGTGGCGATCGACCAGGAACGGGTGATGACGGAGAGTATCTATTATAGTTTTGAGAAGGCGGTGATCGAGAGCGGTTCGTCTGGACAACTTGTGGGGGAGAATCGGCCTGAAGGGGTCCGTTTGTAGGCGGAGAAGGAGATGCTGACGGCCAGGCACGTGACGCTGCTGCTGGCGAAGCAGGTGACGAGTTTGGCGTAGGCGACATCGCACCAAGCGAAAGATGTGGATCCATGCCTCCGGAATACATATACGGAGTAGGCTCGGGCTCGACGATTGGTTGGGGCTGATGGATAGGAGGACTGGACTGTCGATGTATGCGCGGAGCAGCAACAGCGCCAGGTGATGGCGAAGATGACCCATAGCCGTACCCTGGTCCATGGTATTCCTGTTCCATAACCCGGTGCTGCATCTCGTACTGAGGACCTTTGACAAGCATCTCTCCCGCGCGTCGGGAACCCTGCTGTGCAGGATTCGGTTTCGTCAGGGTGCCTCGCCGGGACTTTTCTTTCTGCTGTTGCTGCTGAAGCTGCATTTCTCTCTCCCTCTCGCGCTCCCTTTCTTTCTGTTCCCGCTCATGCTCTTTTGTCTCCCGCTCCAAGCGTTCGCTTTCCGCCCTTTGTCGCTCCTCCGCCTCTTGCCCTTCCGCCTCCTCTTTCTCAGAGACTTGCTGCACTGGGGTCGCACCCATCGTTCCCTGGGTGGAGGGGACCGCTGGTGTTGGATTCTGAGATTTGTTGATGATACCCAGATACCAGAACATCAGATTACTGATCAACACCTGTTCGTAAAGGGGCCTTCTCGGATTCGCCAACTTGATGTGACTCAAGCGATAAATTGCGCGTTCGACATGGATCGGGTACCTTGCATACGATCCCTGAAGGCCCGGCTGCGGAGAGGGAGACGTAGGTAACCCTTTTGACGACTTGGACGCTCCAAGCAGGGCAGCGGCCGTTTCGCGTCCCGACCCTGTGTACCCACTAGCCTGGGAAGACAAATCGTCCTGCTTCTTCTTGGTGCCGAACAACGAGCCAAAGAAACCGCTTTCCTTCTCTTTCTCCTTCTCCCTTTCTTTCTCGGCTCGCTGGGCCTCCTTTTCACGATCCCGTTCCGCTTTCGCAGTCTTCTTCCCATTTTTATCGCCGCTGCCCCATTTACCGAAGAGTCCCCTCCTATCCTTTTCCTTCTTTTGCGCAAGGCTGGCTGGCTTTTCCGTGGCAACAGGGGCGTCGACCAACGTCGGGACCACCGCTGTCTCTTCCATGGTTGATACGAGATTGGTATCAGGTGAAGGTGTGCGAGGGGTCTCTTCTATCGATGCAACAAGACCAAGTCGTTGAGGCTGGGGATGCTGCAACTCTGGTTCCGGCGTAGGAAACATCAAGGGAGGTTCGGGTGACACATCAGTCGAAGATGACTTTGGGTCATCTGCTGGAAGAGCCAAGGGTAACAGGGGGGGTTGAGGAGTCATGAGTGACTGTACGGAGCGCACAATTTCGTTCTCGAGATCTTCCCTGGCATACGCGTCATATATCGATGTTTCTTCGCCATAAGGATCGGATCGATGGGGTGCATGTCCATCACTAATGATGCTCTCATTCGAGAAGGTGCGAGGACGTCTGTGCTCAGGGCTATCGCCCTGCTCGCTCGCGTGATCGTTTGAGGATAGGTCGCTCGACGTGCGAGGCTCTGTAGCCTTGGTTGTAGGCCTACGCCTGCGTGCCGAAAATCCATGACTATCCCCGGGTGCAGGCACTGATGCCTTGCGGAACTTGGTTCGCGCAGCACGGCGGAGGATTTGGCCAGGAGGAGGAACGATGATTGGTGCATCAGCTTCATCCGGCATGGGCGGAATATTGTCCATCGTGTCGATGGCTGCATGGGATGCGAAAACAGCTTTAAGCCAACACCGTTGTGAGTGCTATACCACGACGCTTCACTGACCTGAGGGTGAAACGTTGAGACTGAGACTTCGTCTGAGGACCGTCCTGAACTTTGAAGGATCACCGTCTTTGGTCGCCTCTTCTGCGAGCTCTTCGAGGCGTTGGAGATCACTTATAGTGAGTTGGGGAGCAGTATGGGCCAAGACTGTGCGATTGCGCCGAATTGGAACGATGGTTTCTTCTTCGACGTCATCATTCTCAGAAGGTTTGTACTGCCTGCTGAGCATTGAGCGTCTGCGCTCGAGGCCGGGGGAGGAGGTGGATAATGATCGACCTAGGGTACTTGAGCCATCTGGTGGGGGCGTACGAGCGTGTTCCTTGAGGAAATCACGGAATTCGGCAGGAGCAATCTCAGGATGGAGGCGAGCGGGGACCCAGAAGAGATGGAAGGGATCATCAGAGGAGACAGCACGCTCCTCGGAGCTTGAGCTGTCTTCATGAGAACCACTGCTTGAGTCGCCGTCGTTGAGCTGCTGCGTAGCAGATGAAGCAGACCAGTAGCTTGCGGTCGGGGAAGGCGGGGATGAGGGATGAGGGAGATCAGGATCAAGGATGAGAGCACCTGGACCGCCCTGCGTTGACGACCTTCGTTTGATGTCGCGGAGGGCTTCGACTTCACGTTGGATCTCTAGCTGCGAAGGTTGCATGGGGCGCTGAGGGAGGTGGGCGAGGAAAACGTGTGACGGGGGCGGAGGAGGGGCTGTCGTCGTCGCTGAAGTCGTCGTGGTCACTGCCGCGGTGGTTGTGGTGGAGGAGGAGGAAGACACGACGGACGATGGAGTGGGGGAGTGGTCGAGCTGACAGAAGGTGCGTTGGCGAGCAGACCCGGGTTCAAACAGCGGCCCAACTTGACCTGGTCAAAGTAATTTTCACAGCGTTGTTTCTTTTTTTTTTTAACTCTCGCCCTTGAGCTTGACGATTTGCACAGCTACATACTGACTATAGAACATCATCCATGCAAACCAAATCTGTCTGTCTGCCTCAACCGGCCCAATTATCCACCAATGCAAGCACATTATCTATCACGATCCCGGCCGCTGCTAGCCCCGAGAAGAGTGTCGTAGATGACAAACTAAAATACCTGACTCGGTGAACCGATGGGACCGCCCGAGGTCAGCGACCATTAGATGTAGGAGGATTCTGGCTATTCAGAGCAGCTGCTTCACGACGAAGTTCTTGAATAACAGCCTTGCAGACCGTTGTCACATGAACTGAGAGCAAAGGCACTGCCAATTCTCCGAACGTACCGCAAGGGCTTCCGGGTTGACCCCGCTTTCGATCATGCCCACGCATGTCGCGAGCGTCTCTTTGTCAAGCTGCGTATTCAGCAACTGCGAGATGTCGAAGAGGGCTATCGTCGTGAGTCACCCTCTATGCTGAGTATGGGTTGGGACATACTATCAAGCGTCTGCTGGGCTGCAGTGATACGATCAGAGTCCTTTGACGACATGGTCAACAACAGTTTTGTCTGTTCGAAGCGAGGGTTCGTATGTAAGTCCAGCTAATATGTACATAATGATCAAGACTTCCTCTCATCTACCGGATAAGGAAATCTCGACCAGGGAAAAATGGCTCGTATAGTCATCGATGCGGCGTTTGTCGGCCATGGATGCCCCATGACACGGCTCGACCCGCAAGTAATCATTGGTCCGATTAAGGATTCTGATTCAGAGCAGGTTGGATGTATGTGCGCTCGAGCAGGGATGGCAACACAAGGTAGAACAAGGCGAATAAAAGGCGAAAATGCACCGTGACGGGGCGACAGCGTGTTGTTTCATGTACACCGGCTGCTCGACCAAATCGGGCCGCCGGGAACACGCAATGGCAACACGTGCTACTGCAAGTTATTGCGATCTGTCATATGGGACGAGCTAACCCCAACTGAACAAGTGATGTTCACCGCGGACCGTGCTTCGCTAGTCAGAAGTGTTATAGGCTGCACCCACAATGGGTAGTGGGCATTGGGGAACTAGAAGACTGTAGTCTGTGGCGTTTGAGCATCCCGGACCCTTTACTGCATCGAAGGACCTCCGTTCGATGATCGTCCTCTCAGTGTTTTCGTGCCCACACAATTGAGTGAATCTTGCACGATTTCAGTTGGGTTTATTGCCAGTTCATGGTATAAAAAGTCAGCAAGGATGGGACAAACCTCAGTTCCACCAAGGGTAGTCAATTCAACAATGCCCACTAATTTGAAAGAAGGAGTGTGCATCATGGCCTCCCTCGTGGAAGGAACTGGAAATCTCGGCGTCAACACGACCCGGCCTACCTCCCAGCCCGTGACTCGAACGCCCTGTCAACCAGTCACGACATTCCGTGCGTTACCACCGATCGATGCGAAAAGCACTGAGCTGAATTCGTCGTCGTTTATTCTAGTGGGAGATGAAGAGAGTGGCAAGGAAAAAAAAGATTATACCTCCTCAGCGTCAGTGGCTACCCTCCACATATATCGATGGTGACATCATAGCAGCAACCGCTCTCGAAGACGAGTCCCAAGAGTGGTGCGTCACCCACCAAGACCCCCAAGAGTACGCATCCCACAGTAACAGTAGTATTGAGAAGCCACCTCAGTATCGATCCCGAGTGTGACCCCCATATCCGTCTTGTCAAACACGAGAATAAAGGGGAGTTTTGTCTTGTACAAGATACTATTCGGAGGAAGATAGAAACAAAAGGTAAAAGGGGAGTAATTAGCCAAACAACGAACGCGCATCGAGAATGTGAGAAAGGGACATGTACCTGCAAGCATACAGCATGTTTGACATAAAAGTCGCAGGTGCTGTTGTCCGCGGGGTGTCAATAATGTATGCCACGACGGTCGGAAATGACGACGCGACGGCCCATCGGTAATGATAGCACCTGATGCGGACCAGGTAAAGATCTCAATTTGACCTGGCATATCGAGTATGACATGGCTATCAACCACGACATGAGGACCCGAGTCCGTCCGTAAGAAAGAAAAGAAAGGACGCACTCGACGGTCTCAGCCCGCTTCGCCATCAACTCCAAGTTACAACACTTGATCAAACTCGGTCGTGAACGAATTCAACGCCGTCAAGATCCCACCATTGGGACCCAAATCATACCTTGTCAAACAACGTTATTCGTCACATGAAAAATGGCCAAGAAACAGCGACACACACTGCTTCATGACTTCTTTGTAATTCACTGTATCGCGAATATCAATTAATGTTGGATTCAAACGGGACATGCGCCATTGTGGCCGCGACGGGTTGATGATGGTGTGCAAATAGGAATCGAGGCATTGTAGTGATCCAGTAACTCGACTTTGCCTTGTGACTAATACCTTTGGGGGCTTTGCACCGTCGACCCCGACATCGTGGTGCCTCCGACAACCGTGATGACCTTGATTTTGACACCTTCATCAGCCTCGTTGATCTTCCCGGCCCACAAAGCATGACGAACCGACCCAATTCCCTCAACGAATTCTGCATTAACTTTGCCAAACGACCGTATGCAGAATGTCATTCACAAACGTATCTTCGAGTCACACGTTGACGAGTACCTGACAGAGGGTATCTCTCACTTTGTCACTTCTGTGCCATACTTTGACAACACCGAGTGTGCTCGGCTTCTGGAAAACAAGCCCGGAGGCCGAATCCACATCATGGATGACCATGCCCGCCGATCACACAGGAAGACGGACCACAAAATGGTGGAAGCTTTCAGCAAACGCTGGGGTGATCACTCGTCCTTTGGGGTCGGGGCAATCGATCGGTTGGGTTACCCGACTTTCACTGTCAACCATTTCAACGGCCCCTCTATCGACGGTCTGCCTCTCAACGCGGCAGCTTCATAGACGGGCTGGTCGCCAGACTAGATGCTGATGTCGACACACGAACTCGTGATTACTACGATGGCTTTAGATATGGAGTCCAAGTTGTAAGAACTGTTGCACGTCGTTCCATTTGATCTTGAGGGTCGGCTCATGAAACATGTCTCGTTGAATGGTACGTGAAGGTCACTGGCCCGATGGTTCGGCTATCCATACGCGTACCACTGGCAGATCTTTCCAAGATTTGGGAACATCAATGGGAGGAGACGACGACAAGATGGCTTGGTAACTGTACCGTCTATGGGGATGTGAGTTTGTTACATGCATGGGATTGAAAGTCGTTTGTTGATAATCTATGAACAGTCAAGTGGGTCCTTTATGGAACAATTACTAGAAGGTTGCACGCGTATTTTGATTCGGATTATTGATTGTGTGACCGGTCTACTACGAGATGATGGTGTCCCGGGCGACCTTTTCACCTACAATTGGCCAAGGGCATGGACTCTACGTAGGTTGTCGTCTATTCTGCGCATAAAGCGGCGCTGAGGACTTTTGATGCATTCCTTGACTGGCTGCGGGCTCTTCCACGGACTGAATTTACAGCTTCGCTGACAAGTGACATCAGAACCTCGGTCGAGGCAAGTGGCCCATGTGACTACCCCAAAACGAGGCACTCATCATCTCTAGATTTCCCAACGATGGCCTTTCTGTCCCAGCTGTATGTACTTGCACGTTCTGTTGCAGTTCGCGTTGCGGACGTCCATCCAGAGGTCACGTACTTTGGCTCCCGATCTTAGCTGGATGACGCGTCGAAGGAGGTTGAGATGTTAAAAATGTCATTTGAGGAGGAGATGAGAGTCTGCCAAATCCAAATCGCCAAGCTCAAACTTTCGAAACGACTTGCGTCTTTGGCAGACACGAGCTCGAGCAGGTGCGTCACATCACACTGTGTTTTTTTATTGTTATTTTCGGGGACGTGTTGTTCACCTGGCTTTATAGAACACCACCCCGAGATCAAAGAAGCAACGGCTGTCCGATGGGTCTTCCACGCACGAGGAAACGACCCCGCTCAGTCCGTCCTCCCCACCGCTCAGAATTGAGACCTCTGTCCCATCAGAGCCCGTCCATCACACGATCGCCACCCCTGTTATACTACGTTCCCTGACCAAAAACATTCGTGCCAAGTATGGTACTACTCAAGCCAACGCTTTTTCGGTTGCTGTTTCTCGATTTTTTTTTTCTTTATTACTGCATTGACATTATTTTACAAATCATGTACACGTCCATCCTGCCATAATATACTCAATGGTGCTGCCGTTTATAATAACGAATTAACCCTGTGCCAATGGGTCCCGTCGAGTGGCCTCCGACGTGCGTGTAAGTTTCTTTTTGGCACCATACGAGCTGCACGTTCTGCTGATCCAAATGTCTTGAGCCCCTAATGAAATATGATTGAAATAACTACGAAAAAGAAATTGTTGCGACGGAATTTTAAGGTATTGAGAAATGGCAAAGATACAGGTGGTGCATGTAAACCTGGCACGCCGTACATACAAGTGGAAAAACAGTATTGAGAGATCTGAGAGAGTACAAAATCATGTCATGCATGGTCAGGGTAGAACAAAATAGACAAATATGATAAGATCGCACAATAGTATCAAGTTCTATACTGTCCCTGCCATCCCCCCGACTGGATCCCCTGTCAGGCTCTTTCTGGCCCATAGCACGGACACAGGATCCAACGAATGCCGCCGTGCTTGGTGAGGTAATTAATTCGTTTGCGGAGGAAAGGCGTAAACTTCGCCGGGACACACCCAGGAAAAACTCCGAGTAGCAGTTGCCCACTGGAGAGACCTTAAACACAGGTGAGAAATGGTTTATCCACTTCACGAGGTTGATCTTCACGATCGGAGCCGGACACTCCTGGCCTTCTCCGTTCTCATCAAGCCCAAGAACTCGGCGATATAAGTTGATAGCGACTATGCAATTCATGCTTTGTTCAGGGCAAGTAGGGTTGATTGGACAGAAAATAAGTCCATACACCTTGAATACAACACCATTGAACATCAACGATGATGTGGTATATTCCGAGTCTACAACAGGACCGTCCAAGGATGACACTGCTGGGTCCGCGCCACCGTATTAGCTCGAAGAGGGGCTGCCGGCGTGTTTCATTAGAATGAATATCCAGAGAATGCCCAACAAAACTTACCAACACCCTAGTCGCAGCTTCCATCGGAAGGACCATCTCTCCACCTTTCGTCCGTTTTCGTGCAATCAAACTTTTTCTTTCCAAGTCTCTCGTTCACTTCATTATGCCTCTCGCACAACCACCAGCTCAATCCTACGCGTCCACTAACGTCTGGTGGGTGATGTTTCATCTCCTCCCCTAGATGCGTAGCACAATGAGAGCAAGGGTAAAGCACCGGTAAAGAGTGGATCAAGTTCAACATATTGGCGCGTTGAAACGGAGTGGGTCGCTCAGGGTAGTAAGCAGCAGTTGCATGCAGGAACGTCCAGGTTGCGTTTCCCAGTTGCTCGACGTCCGGAGGGCAGTTTGCGGGGCGCAAGTCAGGACCGGGTTCGTTCTTGAGACCACTCCCGGACGCAAAAGCAGCCATCATCGCTGCTGTTGTTTTCTTCCCCGTGTCCGGTCGTGAGGATGACTGTCTCGGCTTCCAGTTCCGCCACGCCGTGCAGATTTTGCAAGGTTTGCCATCTGGACCGATGACCATGCCCGGGGGAATTGGCGGCTTTGGGGGGGTACTGGATGCAGGGCTCGCGCTATTCATTAGTAGTTCTGTTGTTACAGACGTGGACGAGGGGGGATCTGGAGGACGGGTTCGCACGTGACCGCTTTCCCGGTGTTCCCGAGTCACTTTGTCCATCCCGGAGTCGGACTTCCAGGTAATTGCACACTGATGCCAATTTCACTTTGTTGTTAGTAGGCGAGATATAACCAGTCTCTCCACCATGTCCCAAAGACCAGTATACACCTCGCTCAGCATCCCTACAGTCATCACTCACCCATCCGCGAGATGTCTCCAATGGTCGGACGACGGTCAGCTTTGTCTCGTCACAAAATCTGCTGTCCATATTCTGGTGCGCATTTCTGCACCGTTCATAAATCCAGTCGCGTCAAGTGCATGCAGACACCAGACCATGGCATAAACTTTAGCACACCTGCAGACGTCAAATCTCCTATTCCCGACGAGGAGAGCGATCGACCACTTGGATGGTACCGAACAATGATCGAAACGATGCGAGTACAAACCCACTCGTGGCCCAGCATAAACCAAGGTCGCATACTGTGTTTGTCCTCGTCGTCCCACTCATTCGCTTCCAGGTTGGGGCTCCCTGAACCTGGGGTCTCTTGATGTCTCTGTCCGCGCTGTAACATGTTCCCCGAGCGGCTTGACGTCTCGTGGAAGGTAATGGTTCATTTTTGTGCACGTTCCATCTTCCTCATGTTCAAAAGGTGCGTCATAGCGGTCTTGAATTCTAATATGGAGGTCTCCCTATGGGCCGCTGGAAAAAATCATCTGAGAGGCGAATGGTTACACGTAGGCTCGTTCCGTCGATGCGAGAATCTATGATTGACTCTCACTAGATCCAAGACGTGACTGCATACCTCTTATACATTCCGCGACCTGAGCATGAAATGTCGTGTATACTGGGGATCCAAGTTATGAGTAAGTCACGGTGCTCATCAACATGGCCGTTCTGACCGTTAGTTCCTAGGTATTGCATGGTCTGGCCAGCCGTGTTGGGCTGTCTATCCCGCTCCGTTGGTGGACGCGTCGATTCTCGCGCTTGGGACGCGGGCAGGATCGGTGAAATTGTTGAGGTACACGTATATCCTGATTTCCTTCCCGCAGCTAAACTCGCCCAGGTTCGAACGCGGTGATAATTCAGGGGGAACGGTTTCCCTCATCGGAGAGGTGAATCTTTGCGAAAATTGGATAACCAACATAGCCTGGTCGCCTTGGCTTGTACACAACGGTGGACAATGTATATATTTTTCCTCTCCCGCGGAATTATCGTCGACCTTGATCCTCTGCAGGCCGGTGTTTACTAGCGTGTGCCACGGGAGACGGAGGCGTTCTCCTCATAAATATCTCTCAGAAGCTTCAGTTACGAGGAGGCGATGGCTTTGTCACTACTTATGAATTAGACAGTGGTTTCGAACGGGCAACTGAGGTTGTTTGTTCTCCCGACAAACGCGCCATCACTGCTCTCGAGTGGGTCGCCGCACCCGGAAGAAACGTAAGAATTTTATCTAACGGCAAAATAATTCGATAACCATTTCTGCTCCTTTAGCCAATTCTGGTGTATTCTAAACCTGGCGTGATTCATCTGTGGTCTTGGTTCTCATCATCTGTACAATGGCACGGTGGCCGTG
>JBBPQD010000353.1:0-12910 GCA_038092355.1 Caloboletus inedulis
CTGCTGGGCTCCGACGTTGGTGTTTCGAGGCTACTCAGCGACGAATGGGACGGTGGGAACAACAGTCCCGAAGGAGGGGAGACGCACGACAGTACGTGCACCCTCGTCTTCCGTGTTAGTGCGCTGCTGGGCTCGATGAGATCAATGCACACCCCAGTGCTTCCGTCGCCTACGTGTCGCTGACGTCTCAATCAAGCTCATTGTTTGCTTCTCCTTACCCCTATCCACTCCATCCCCGAGTAAACCCGTCCAGCGACCCATCGTTTTCAGAGACGATGCTCGATGGGTTCCCTCCCCCCGGGAACAACTCTCCCACGACGCAGTCCAAAAGTGGATCGGCGAAGCAACCGCGGGGGCTGGAATCCACGGCCCCTCTCGACCCATTGCTTTCGTCGGAACGGAGCTCAATACTTTTTCATGTTCGCACCTGTGGGTGAACGCTGGAGCCTCGCCACGGTGGTTTGGTGGTTGGGCTGAAAGTAAGCAAGTATGTTTTTTTTTTCTTTCGCCGGCTGTCGTGCTCGGGCCAGGAGGCTAAAATCTCGTCGCATTCGCAACGAGACACCCTCTTCCGGTACCTGCTCGATGTATTTCATTGCTACAAGACCGATCACAGTGACGTCCTCGCGCCAGACTCACGGGATGCCGACAAGTCCCTACTCTCATTCAACCGGTTGAGGAAACGCGCTCGATGAGGGCCTCCTTCAATTCCAACACTGCAGACTTGCAGAAACCGATGGAGACTTGCCAGTGTCATTTAAAGAGAGTTCCCCTCGGAGGGACCACAAACACCCAGCATGCACATTTGTCACAGTCAAGGCTCACGATCAAGCTCCCTCTACGCACGACGGCCTGCGATGGAGTCAGTTGTGTCGGACCAAGTTCCTTGCTACCTCCCCCTGCACCTCCTGCCACGGTCCACACAGCCGCAGCCACTGTAGTACGTCCGTCCCTGTTGGCACGACGATGGTACAAATGACCGCAGCATCAACACGAGTCACTGCGATTCCTCATTTTCCCGATGGCCGGCCTGGTGATACCCGACGTCCCTGCCTAAAACCCTGACGGGAGCTTTCGCCCGAAGAGCGACTCATGGCGGGGCATTGTCAAGTCCTGGATCAAGGGCGACCCAGCACTCGGCCTCCATATTCCACCGCAGGACTGGCTGCCAGGGGGGTACAACACCGCTTCCCAATTTGTGAGTGCATCTCCTCTCAGTTGCTGGGTCCGGGGGGTTCGTCCATAGCTAACCGATCCAATCGATTCGACCTTTTCCATTCTACATATACCGACACATCCTCCGAGATCTTGGCTGGAAGTCGGTAGGATACACTATTCTCAATTCCACTCTTTTGCCCACTCCGACCAATCTTGATAATTATCGTCCATGGCAGCATAAACCTGTTGCCAGTCCCGGCAGACCAGCGTATCTCCAACACGATCCTTCTCGAAATCCCTCTCCATAAAGTCTCCGAGTTCAAGCGTATCTGCAGCTTGACACAACAGGGTTTGCCGTAGGTAATTGAAACAATGATGGAGGTGATCGTAACCAGCATAGGTATCATTGGGGTCATTCAGCGCCCTCTGGATTGACCACAGGCAGTGGAAATGGTGCCAGAACACCACTGTGAACACCCTATGGTCTGGGCCGAGACGTGTACGACCGGCCTCTTTTGGGGCTGTGACGAGCTTGTCCCACTCCATCTGAGCACTGGCAGCGGGATCAGTCCAGTTGAGGGAGAAATGGATAGTCTCGTGCAGAGTCAGGGCGACTGGATCGTTGGAGATGTGGAAAGGCAGTTCAAAGGGGTAATCGGCGCCGCGATAGCTGTATATTGCAGGCTCTGAGAGATTTGCGTGATGTCGAGGTGAGTCGATGGCCTACAGTGGATTGCCTTTGTGAACTGACTTACCGGCTACTGGTTGCGCTTCTGAGTGCCATTTATCAAGGCATCTCCAGGTCGTGACGAGGAGATTGATGATGGCTAGGATTTTGTGGGTGAGGTTCATCTGGGACGGTTGCTGTAGATGAAGGGCACAACGGGACTTCGAAATCCTAGGCGGTTGAGTCTATTGTCATTGTTAACTCATATTTGGAATAACTTTTCTTCTCGTGGCAATGATCCTTGAAAATCGTAGGTAATCCTTTGGCCAGAAATTATTTAGTTGGTTATTCAGTTGGTACCTTGAAGTCGTTAGCCGAGGAAAGCGCCGAGTGATAGGAAGCGACGCAACATGGTCCAGTGTCTCAGCATGCTGTTTGAAGGCCTGGCGGCGTACAAGCGAACTTCGAAGTGCGCGGGAACTCCTCTTCGTAACTCAGAATTAGCCCGCAGTGCTCGGGATCTAGCGGTTTCATGTCCTATCTATCCCCCGGCGGATCTGCCGAACTGAGCGAAACATGTTATATTGTAGTCTGGTGACGTCCCCCTGAATGCACCACGGACGCTGATAAGACGGCCAGGTTGCGGCGAGTTGCCCCAGCATAGCTGCTTCCTTCCCCGCTCTTTCAAAGTAGTTGGTGGGTAATCCTCCCACGATATATGTGAACGGCAAAGCATAAGCATTCTAACATAGCACAGGCAGAATGCACTTCGCGCGGCCCTTGCTTGTAGTTTTTTGTCTTTATGCACTGGCTCTCGCTGCGCCAGTACCCGCAGCGTCTACTGATGAGTCTGATGTCCCTGTCGGTGAGGAACTGGTTCCCTTCGAATTTTTGACGATCACCCTCTGACACGCCTTTTACTTCCCGAGGAATTAGATCCCAGGGTTGCCTAGTTAGGACCAATGGGACGGCCGGACGCTTCAAGCGTGCCGTGGAACGTTGCGCAAAGGCATATCTTCTTCTTCTTCTTCTGCCGTGTTCATCAGTCTTTAGAAGCGAAACAACTTCGCTAGAGTTGGTTGCCTAGTACCCACTTTGATTTCAGTATGCTGCACTCCCTGTGGGAATGTGCGAGACCTAGGAATTAGAAGTCCATGTCATAGGTGTCAGTTTCATATAATAGAGTCCACATGCCGGTCCCTGTGTCTCCGTCTAATGTGCCATCGCATGTTTCTTGGTGAATAGTAGCACCGTGTACCTGGGATGCCTGTCATCGCAGTAACTCAGGTTGATAGTTCTCGAATACCGAGTGATGATGTAAAAGTGCCGTCATTCAGCGAGCCTTGAGCATGTTTTCTCGACTCGGGTCGACTCTGGAGGTTCCCGAAGCCAAATTATATCCCAAGAACTACAATCACCAATTCGCTGGAACCAAACTGGCAGCTCTCCTTAGAGCGGCACACACGCGGACAGAATTATGGTGTTAGTTTCAAACGACGGTGAGGACAAGTAGTCAAGCAGCTAATGATCGCGAGGGTGCCAGTGAAATGACGGTAGTAATGCTCGAATGTGGGTATGTTACCGCTGCGGAAGTTCCGGCAATTGCCGCATCGGCGAAATGGTAGCAGTTTGCCAACAACACTATCACAGTGGAACCTGTTTAACTGTAATGATACCAGACTCACATGTCTCGGGTTTATTCGACGTACGTTGTCTCAGGTGTCAGTATACCTGTGAATGCTACTATGAGCATAATTGCATCTCCTCTCAGTTGCTGAGCCAACTGGGGTACACCGGGGGTTTGTACGCAGCGCCCAGCCAATTACATAATTCACTCTTTTCTTGTTCGACACCGATGCTGTTAGCTTGTCCCGTCGACTCAGTACACCAAGCCCGTTCCAAGCTTCAATTCAACTCTTCTGCCCACTCTGACCAGTTTTGATAATTCTCATCCAATGCAACATACACCTATTGGCAATCCCGACAGAGTCAGGCCCATCAGTAATACGGCTTATTTGACTTACATTCCCAGCCTACTTAGTGTAATAAGACGGATTGGCTCAGCGCCGTGAGCATGGTAAGTTCATATAAGCGGTATTTAGTTCAAATTGAACTTTTGTAAAGTTACTGATCCGGGCCGACCAGCGTATCTCCAACACGATCGTTCTCGAAATCTCTCTCCACGAACTCTCCGAGTTCAAGCGTATCCGCAGCTTGACATAGTAGCCTTTGCCGCAGGTAATTGAAACAATGATGCAGGTAATCGTAACCGGCATAGGTATCATTGGGGTTATTCAACGCCCTCTGGATTGACCACAGGCAGTAAAAATGATGCCAAATACCCTATGGTGTGGGCCGAGACGCGTGCAACCGGCCTCTTTGGGCGCTGTGACGAGGTTGTCCTACTCCACCTGAGCAACAGGATCAGCACAGTTGAGTGAGAAATTGACGGTTTCGTGCAGAGCTATGGCGACTAGTTGGAGAGCGAGAAAGGCGTTCAAAGAGGTAATCAACGCCGCGATCACTGTATTTTGCAGGCTCTGAGGGATTTGCGTGATGGCGGTGCGTCGGGGTTCCAGCTTGAATTGCTTTGGCGAAGTGACTTATGTGCTGCTGGTCGTGCCTCGAAGGTCAATGTATCGAAGAATCTCCAGGTCGTGGCGAGGAGATTGAGGATAGCAGGAATGTTGTAGGTAGAATTCGTTTCGGATGATGTCTGTCCGCACCCTGCGCAACGGACCCTTTGATATCGATCTCTCAGGCGTCGTGGTGGTTGTTCCTATCGTCATTGTTAACCCATTTGTGGAGCAACCTCCCTTCTCGCAACAACGATTTTGAAAATGGGCGGTGGTCCTTTGGGAAGCAGACCACACCTGAAACTCGCCGCTCTGGCTGCCCGTCGATGGTTACAGAAGAAATGTCGGCACCTTAGACTTTCCGAGGATCGATAACAATATGGTGAGCCGCACCGCGTTAGCTTGTTTTCTCGTCAGAAATAGATCGGTTAATTATCAATGCAATAGCGCTCGGCATGATGCGTAGCGTTTGAACCTTTCTTCAGTTCTTCAGTGGCGTTATATCCATATCCCATGGTAATACATCAATCAGATTCTACTGATGATTTGGATATACGGAAAACCGGACAACCGTGCTTCACGAAGGACACGCACCGTACCAAATTTGGTGCGGGACATCATCATGACCTCAAACACTCTTTGCAAGTGTGGAATGCATAATAGGTTTTTCCATATGGGTAGGCCTCGAAGCCCATTATGATCTCTGCGGGAAGTTCTCCCCTGTGGAGTTATGCGAGCACGACTTAGCGCTTTGATGTCCAGTCTATCTCCGAGTCTGCTCGGGGTGATACATCCTCCGAATGTCCCACGGGGGCTGATTAAATGACCAGCATCGAGTCCCCTCGTCCCAGTGCAACTGCTTTCTCCCTTCGTTACCCTTTCAAAGAAATCGGTGAGTGATCCTTTAACGATAAGTGTGAACGACAAAGTGCAACTATCGTTACACCGCCAGACGATGCATTTCGCGCAGTCTTTGCTTGTCGTTTTTTGGCTTTGTGCCTTGGCTCTGGCTGTGCCAGCAGACGTGAGGTCTATTGAGGAAGACATTTCTATGGCGGAGTCTGACGCCTCCATTGGTGAGGAAATGGTTTCCCCCGTATGTTTGACGATCACCCTCTGACATGCCTTTTATTTCCTGTGGGTGATTAGACCCTGCACCCGCCTAGTTACTAAGCAAGACTCGAGTGACTGCCGGCCGCTTCAAGAGTGTGGCGCAAGGTTGCGCGTAGTCGTAATGGTCGACTCGGGTTCTACTAGAAGTTACTTACAGCTAGCTGTAAGGCGTTAAACCACTTAGTTTTTTTGCCACATTCATCGTTCTTTTGAAGCGAAACATCCACTGGAGCATGATTATTTAGTAGCCTCTGACTACAGTATAAGTATGCCCTTACCCGTGCGCAAGCGGGATTGCACGCAATTCAGTTGAGCTCCAGAGCTATTGCCATGATGCCAACGTTCCGAAAGTGAGTACTTCTCACTCGCTCCACTCGCCCTTAACCTCTCAGTCCGATCAGATGACGGATGATCACACTCCCATTCCATGACACACCCAACCCCAGAAGGAGTGACGCCCACCAATTGAGAACTCGTATGCTTGGGATGCCTGGGGGCACGCAGCGCCTCAAGCTGATACCTCCACTCAGTTCCCGAATACCGAGTGATGCAAGAAATGAATCATCATTCAGGATGTTTTGAGCACGCTCGCTCTTGCGAAGCAGCACGTGAATCGCGATCCACGCCATAACGTCGAAGTTGCCGTCTCCGACGTATATCTGGAGAACCGAAATCATCAATACATGCTTGTTGCTGGGACTACAACGCTCCTTGGCACGCGGATAGAATCATGGTGTTCACTCCAAACGAGGGTGAGGACTAGCAGTCAGGCAACTAATGGTCGTGAAATGACGCAAGTAATTTACAGTAATTGTCGTCCATGGGTAACTGTTTCACATCAAGTTGGATCACTATGCCTGCGAACTCCATAGAATGTTCGAGCCGGGACCCAAACTCCACAACAGCCTGATGGTGTAAGGCGGACATCGAAAGCAAGAACACTCGTGCCATTGCACGGCTGAACGAGCTCATGATATTTGGACGGTTCATATCGCCGTATCATTAATCATTGGTCATATCATTGGGATCCTAGAGAGCTCACGGCAGTGTCGATCGAGGATTCTGCCAGGAATGATCCCAAGTACATAAGTGTGGTGATTACTTTGGTGATGAGTAATCTAGCCCGTCTATGAGCCAAAACATCGATACATATGTAAATTGAACATCAGTTGACACGTCTTCGTATCTCCCACGCGCCCCGGAGGGGGACAGTAGCGATTTTCAAATAACCCTGAGTACTTGGAATCCGAGCCGACTATTCCAGACTACAAGCTACGCGCTGCCGTCGCTCGAGCCCTCACTAGGCGCCGTCTGACACTACACGTCGACCAGAAAGAGAAGCCATATCAGTGGGCGATCATCGAGTATTCGAAGGGTTTAGATCTCTCACAGAGAACGGTATCTCCATCAGTTGACGCTACGTCTACTGGCGCAGCGAGACCCAGCGCACACAACCAAAAAACTACGAGCAAGGGGCACGCGAGACGCATTTGCCTGTGGAATGTAACGATGGTTAGGCTTTGCCGTTCACACATATCGTTGGAGGATTACCCACCAATTGCTTTGAAAGAGTAAGGAAAGAACAAAGTAGATGCTGTACTGTGGCGGGGCTACTCGCCACTGGCCGTTTTATGGGCTCTGTGCGACATCCAGCAAAGGAAGTAGCGCCATGGGCGGACTCGGATGCAGACCGGACATGAAAATGCTAACTCCTAATCAGTGCAAGTTCACCAGGAGACGTTCCGCACAAATATTGAAATGCACTTTGAAGCCTACCCAGTTCCTAATCGGGGCCTGACCGATGCACTACAGTAGCCTTTCGTATCATTTTCGGATTCATTGCCGCGGCGAGGTGCAAATGAATTCGCAATGGCAGTAGGCGCAACCGGCACAGAGCCTGACATATCAAACCTCCGTTGCGCCTGGCGAACAGACGGACACTGTCCTGGATTTGAAACTCCCTACAAAATTCTTGCTGTGCTCGGTCTCCTCGGCACGCCCTGGAGATGGGCCTCAATAAGTGGAAATCAGGGGCACCCCGCAAGTCGCATCATAAAAGTAATTCAGGGTAGACCATCGACGCACCTCCGAGATCAGTCAAATCCCTCAGAGCCGCAGTGCAGAATACAGCTACCGCAGCGCCGATTACCCCTTTGAACTACCCTTCTGCTCGGAGTTGGACAAATTCGTCACAGCGCAAAAAGAGGCCGGTTGTACGCGTCTCGGCCCAGACCACATTGATATTCCGGTGTCATTTCCACTGCCTGATTTCAGAAGGCGCTAAATGACCATAATGACAGCTACACCGGTTGTTATCATCTGCATCATTGTTTCAATTACCTGTGGAAAACACTGCTCACATGTCAGGCTGCGGATACGCTTGAACTCCGGGACTTTATGGGGAGGGTTTTCGGAAACCATCGTGTTGAAGATACACTGGTGATGAGAATTATCAGGATTGGTCAGAGTAGGCGAAATAGTGGAATATGGCATAGTATATCCGACGCGTTGTAACCTGTTGCGATGTTAGCATGCTCCGGTACTAATCCCGTTGAACCTCCAGAGTCGGGTCAGCACCATGCACCGACTTCAGCTGATCGGTCTCCAATAGAGGTAGGTTGGTGGAGAACAGAAAAAAGTTGACATCGACTGGCTAACCTACTACGTACACGCCTAGGCTGGGAACATGTTTCGGCTCGACTTCATCGAAAGTTTCAGATTCAAAACTCCGCATATTCATCTCGTCTCGTCTGACAAAATTTCTCTGACATCCTCGCAGCAAGGCCCATCCAATTTCTGCATGCCACAACGTTCTGTGACAAGATAAGACATTGCCATGGGGTCACTAGTGGACGCGGCATGATCACAGGTCGCGTGTCACGAGGTGCAACGCATGGAATGACTGCCGTAGCGCAACTTCGATCACATGGTCGAATGTTGCATCATGTGAATGGCTGCAGTGCCCATCAGAATCTCAAATCGATAACATGTTCTGGGTGCTCACCAGGCAGTGCGTCCTTGATTTGTATCCATTCCACAAAGCAACTGGAATCGCCGCCCGATTCCGACAACGGAAGGCAGCTGAGCTCGAATGAAAGCACTTCGTCCGTTTTACAGCTGAACTTTCTGTGCCACATCACAGGACCGTTCCCAAGTTGAATATGTCCAAGCTTGGCGATGCGAGGAGGACTGGTGTTGTAAGATATGGGAGTCGGATTGCACAAAAAATCAGCAGCGCACGCACTTTGTAGGGCGCGCACCAAACACGACCGCGCGCACCAAACACAACGACAGCGCGCATCAAACGAGACTATGAGAGCACACAGTTCAAGGCATTCAAGTTGCATAAGACTCCGAGTCTAAGACTGCCAGTGTGACCAGGGAGGGATAGGACATAATGCAAGATGGTAAAATGATTGTATGCACGAAGGAATGTATTAATGATTGGGAAAGAACTTCGCGGAAGGATGTGGGAGTTGTAAATGGGTGCTGGGATGTACAGTCAAAAATGATTATTCGTAATGAGAAAATCAAAGGATGCGTATGCATGGTGATAGTAAACTACATCCAGGGGTAATCCTTGATAATTCGAGTAGGTCGAAGAGCAGATACTCTCCGCCGCTGGAATGGAACTGATGGACCAGCGAGTTGAATCTGTGGCGCTTCCAGCTCGGTGCTGCCTGAACCACCAATGGTCGTTGATGGGGTGGCTGTAGACCCTACTAGTAGACCAGGGTGCACCTGAAACGGCACCAGTACCTCAGTGGCTTGGGAGACTTCCATGGTTTCTTCTGCTGCTGACAATGTTCCGGGTGCTGGCAGTTCACTTGTGCCTACTGTAGCGGACATGAGAAATATGTAGAAAATTTCTAGAGAAATTATGTTCGCGAGAAACGTACCTCCGAGTCTTGAACCATGATAGTTATCTGATTTGATGCGTTTTCCACGAAGCTGAGATGTACTCCGTGTCTCAATCATCATGGATGCACAGCGCTTCTTGGCCCGGGTAGGTACTGGTGGGATCATGGTCATCATTGTTGGCAGGACGGAGTCAACAAACATACCTAGTTTCGCCATGGTGTCAGTAGCATGGTCACCTGCTGAAGGGTTGGGGTCGTCAGGCTCATTCAATGGGCTATCTGAATCCAGTGACGATTCCGCTGCGGCCATTTTCTCAGCTTTTTCACGCGCTACGAGCTTCGTGAAGAAGTATTTGTCATCGCTATCAGAGTCTGTTGCTGGGCCTTCATAAAATATACGAGGCATGCTGAGACCGTTCTTGACATTACTAGGTGTGTGACTCGTTGTATGCATGTCGAGAATCTGTATTTCTGAGTCGCTGTCTGTATTTGGAGCTGGGGACAACTCGTTTACAGCAGCACGGGCCTTGCCTTTCTCTCTATTGGCAGGCAGGTCGTCTGTTGGCAAGTTTGAGGGAGGTGCACGCAGGCTGGTGCCAAGGGGTCGATCGAGGACTGGAGTGATATCTGGGTCGGATTCAGAGCACGACGCTGCAGAATCCTGATCACTAGCATCCAACAGCCCCGGCTTACTGGTCAATGTTTTCTGTATAGCCTTGTCCCAGTTTGTATACACGGAGTGCGGAATAGGAATTTGTGGTGCTAGAATACAATTGAGAATAGGATTTGTGTGTGACATACCATGACAGGAACATACCTATTATGATGGAAAATACATTCCATTTACGACCTGCTGTACCCTTTACTTCGTCAAGAACTTTGCCTGTGACTGTTGGTCGATCAACAACATAGAGTCGATGACCAGCAGCACCCAGCAGGATCCAGTGATACGACCCTGCAGCTGGTTTGCCATAGTAAGCATCAAGCCAGTCGAACGGCTTGTGAAGGAGACGGCGGAGCCACGTATCGATGGCATCAGCATTCCAAGAGAGGCTAAATTCAACATCACTGTTGCCATCTTCACTGACAAGTAAATTATGACGGCGTAAGGTCTCGCGAACTTGACCAGATGGCTTTTTCGACACGTGTAACATGCCACTCTGTGAAGTACAATGATCAGCGCCGATCCATGGGTAATAAAAGTGCATACACTGTCGAGTCCCTCTGGAATCATCATCACTGTACCAACTTTGACCATTCGGACCTGACCTGATCCTTGAGGAGCACCATGGGGAGCTGAGCTCGGGCTAATGGCCTTGTTGTTATTTGTCCTGGCCTGGAGAAATCAGAGTGACGGTACTCAAAGGGTAAGTACAACAAATCCAAACCTTGTTTAGAAGTCGAAGGCTTGACCGCCGTTGTACAGCTGGCAAACTCTGAGTCTTTCGAAAACCAGCAGAAGCTTCACTCTGTGCAACGTCCAGAGGAGTCCTTGCCTGGTGCCGATGTACACTATAACGATCTAGAATCATCTGAACAGTTTGATTGGAAGCAGCCTGAGTGGAGCGAGGAGGGGGAGAAGTTGCTGAACCACCATGTTGGGCAGACTGGTGGCCATGATGACGTTCTTTCTGGCAACATGTCTTGCAACGTTTTCCCTTTCGTCCAGCACCCGGAACAAACTGGGAGCACTGCAACGGTCCATCATCGTCTGACATGCCAGCAGTGACTGGTAGTATAGACCTGAGCAGGGGGGTGAGGATAACCACAGAATCAGTACTTTACTACTTTCTTTTATATTCAAGCATGTAGGTATGTATGGTGGATATGCTATAACTCGCCTGCCTCAATCATACATATCCGTGTCATCACATCCAAGCCTTGCACCCATTGAATGGCTCGCGGCCACCAAATTGGAAATGGCAAGCATACCTCATAATCCTTCGCACCACGGCCAACAGGGATTACCTCAAGCTCAGGGTAAGAACCATTCACCCACTCCCCTTCAGCAACACCATAACCAACGGGAATTAAACCCTGATCTTGAATTGCCTGAAGAGCAAGGGTGAAAGCTTCATGTGCTTCGGCAGAATGAAACGGAGTGACCATAGGGGGCACATCAACTGCTGCATGTCGAACATGTCTATCTTGGTCGGCAGCAATCTCAGCTTCCACGTCAACGGCATTACTGGCATCATTGGCTGCATATCTTGCAAGAATCTCAGGGTGCGTATCTTCATAGCATTCAGGATACATGCCATACTGCAACTCCGAGAGGAACCGCATGTCCTATTATTCACTAGGTTAGTCAGTGGTTTGGCTATGTTATGTACATTACCAGTGGTGTTTGATTATGTCCATGCTGCGAAATTGGATGGTGGTTCCAATCCTGTTGGAACCACTCGCAATCACAGTTGAGTTGCTGCATAAATAGATGTTGCAAAAGCCAGAGATGATGTGGATTATTGGAGCGAAGCCCATGAATTTCTTCAAGGCGCAGAAAAAATGCCCGCCAATGACGTACAAATTGGACACCAGTGTCTCGCCAGAGTCTTTCAATGCGTGCATTTCGGGTAGATTTCCCCCATATGAATGAAGATCGACTGGGGCCACGGTGTTGAATCATCCAAACAGCAACATTCATATTTTCTCCACCACGATCACCACGGACACGTGAAGGGGTTCCGTATGCACTAGTAGCATCAAGAAAGAGATTGAGCACTGTTGATGCACGATTATTTGTGCTTGCTCGTAAGCCAACAACCTGTTTACTTCATAAATAAGTGTCTAGACCCGTAAAAAGTACCTACTGTTCGACAATATCCATCAATCATTCCATGAATAACAATTCCCCATCGGATCAACTTGTGGTGGCCATCAATGTGCCACACATAGTTAGATCGTGGGGCTTCATAGGTTCGACGCTGCACTGTGGTTCGTTGGCGAAGAACCCTTCCAAGTGGGTCAACACGCTGCATAGATGCGCGCACACGTTCACGTTGCACATGCAACCCATGAGTCTTGAGATAGGCGACAACAAAGCGGAGACCAGCATTTGGACGTCCTTGTTTGTAATGGTGAATGAGCTCATCGAGCTCAACATCCGTTATGTCAGAGAACTGCCTGGAAAGACCGCTCGCTTGAAGATGGTTACGTAGGGTATTTCGATGGATCCCCAGTGTTTCTGCAAGTGTTGAAAGAGGGATCCGACGGGTGGATGACACTGCGTCAGCCAACCATTCCTGATCAAATTGAAAGTGTGGCCGACCACGATGGCCAGATAGACAAAGTTGTATTGGGTTGATACGAACGATATCCGTCACCATACCTGGACCTTCCCTTTGGTTATGTAAATTGTAATCACATCAGATACGACATGTCAAGAATGGACATACCGTCCCTCCACAGCCAGAGCGGCATTCTCAAGCTCGCTAGTAAGCCTACCGAGTCTGTGTGCACAAACTGTCACCCAAGCACTATTGCCAACCTCATGGCGCAGGGCCTCTAACAGCGGTGCCATCCGGTGGCATATTTGG
>JBBPQD010000354.1:0-12893 GCA_038092355.1 Caloboletus inedulis
CCGTGCTCTTCTTGGAGCCATCACAAAATTCCCTCCTGCTCAGGTGTCCCAGCCCCAAGATACAAAACCAGTTGTGATCATATCTCTTGATGAGGTGCACAGCTTGGCATTATTGAAAGGGGAGGTTTCAAACTTCATTCAACTATGTGATGCCTTACAGATGCTATCTGGAGAACGACTTTTCACTCTCTTCCTTTCAACTGCAAGCAAACTGTATACATGCATTCCTCCCCCCACTCTGGATCCATTATCCCAATTTCAGGAAAAAGGTCATGCATATATGTCCTTTTCGGAGCTAGGATTTGATCAGCTCACAACAAAGCTCAACTTCCAGAGGCAAACTTTAGATGACTATACAATGGAGGTCAATCAGGGTACATCCACAATCAAGTTGTCTGACATCTCAAAAGGAGGGCACCTTTATTCCTATGGTAGGCCTCTGTAAGCAAATGCCACACTAATTCCTGTAAAGTTTGTAACTTGGATGATAGGTGGGCCTCACACTACCTTGGTGGTACTATCAGCATCAAGAAGGAAATGATTTTGTTTGCTGCCCAGAAATTGATGGGTGGAATGTCTGTCAAGAACACCATGACAGACACCCAGGCACTTGCTTGTCTTGCACAGCGACTTCCACTCGAGTTGTGCTCCATGTTGTATAATTCAGAACCACAAAGTGTCCTTGTGGAGTTTCACATGAGGGTTGTCACAAGAGTCAATAGGAACCTCAAGACAATAACCACTCTATCCCCCTCCGAGCCTATTCTATCCGAGGCTGCCTACATGTTAATGTGGAAAACAGGCATGTGTCCAGCTCACGCACTCGAACGTGTTCTCAGTGGCTTCTCTGTCCACCCGGGAGACAAGGGGGAGCTGTTGGTAATGCTCCTTCTCACCATAGCCCGTGACCATGCTGTCGGACCTGCAGATGTATATGGCATACCCAAGGATGGGAAGCGCTGGTGCACACTCAAAGACTTTCTCTCTCAGCTCTTCGCTAAAAAACATTTTTCAACTGTTTCACGAGAGCTCAAGGCAGACGCGAACCTTCACAATAGCAAATTGTATTTCAGTCATTTCGTCAAGATTCACCAACAAAAGCTTGTGCATATCGAATGCCTCATGCGCTTGATGGTGCGAGGGGCGGCAATGCTCTGTGCTTCTGGGCAGCAGGGTATAGACTTGATCATACCTTTCCTTGTCAATGGTGAAGTCGTGAAGCCAGAGAATATTGGCCTCATCCTCATTCAAGTGAAGAATGACCCGGATATCACCACTGCCAGTGACTACAAACACAAGAACGATCTTTTCCAGTCAATGCATCTTGAGCCTCACAAGTTCTCACCCAATGTCCCCATTATACGATTCATCTTCACCCTCGCTGCCAAGAAAGCTACTGTGCAAGTTATTACCCTCCCTTCAGAGCCTCGGCAGACATACAACTTTTGGGTGACTGGGCTTTCTCCTAAGGTGTTCAAAGCTGCCGGCCACGAAGGGGAAGAGATCTGGGATGACCTTCTGAGTGCGTCCTATGGCTGGAAAGCAATATACAAGTCAAACTCAGATGCCACAACGGACCTCCGAAGGACGATGTATCCTGGTACTGCAGACGACGCCATGCACTGGACAAATTGGTGCGTGAATCCTCCGGATATTTGAGGTGAGTGATAGAGTATCTCAGGCTTGCTGCGAGCAATGACACAGGAGATCCACAAGGGCGTCCGGAGGAGTCTGTAATACTCATGACACAGTCACTCAGCATTTCGCATCCTCCACCGTGACGCCACAGCGCCGCCACGGAACCTCCTTTTTTTTGGGGAAAAAAAGAATCGACTTACAATATGGACTTCTGTGTACTGAGTCCAGTCTGGAGTTCAAGTTGTACTCTCGGATTGTGATGTGTAGTAAGCTTATAATTTATTCGTTTACTCAGTGTTGGCATGTCCATTTGTCCTGTATCACTGCATGCGACCGGCCGGTTATCCTGTTCCTACGGAAATACGAGATTGTGCATGTGTAGTTATCATTTACTGGCTTTACTGTATTTCTCCACGGTGCGGCCTTAGAAGCGAAACAATCGACACTAGTCTCGCAGCAGATCATATGAGCAATCAAATAAGTTCAGTCAAGTTGATCCATCGAACGCAGAATACCAGTTAGTATCTACATACGTACGTCAAACTTCAGACCTCACGGACACGGCAACACAAGGTGTGATCCCTATCTCCAGACCATCCCAACCCCCATCGAGAACAACAACCTGGTGGCTTGACCGGGAAGCATGGCTGACGACGTCTTTTGGGAAGACTGGGGCACGGAGGTGTGGCGTCGCCTGTGCGCGGCGCATGTTTGCCAAAGTACGAACGATGAGGGGTCAATGATACCGGAAAGACGACGTGCGGCACTGCATACACCTTCGGTACCTACTTGGACATGGGGTTCGGGGTACCTATTCGTGGTGGGTGGTTAAGATAAAGTAGCGACAGCTATGTTTCCTACACATCTCCCGTATCTAAAGCGTGTAATTAACATGGGAGAACAATGAGCATGAACGTACCGTAAACTCATGACGGCCCATAGCAAGTCAGACGGGTAGGGAGACATGTTGGTGACCAGATCAACATTTCCACCTGTCTATTGTTATTTTCAACTGGCCGTGCCATGGATGCATGCCAAACGAAGCGCTTATGACGCCCACGCGAAGAAGCTCCCCGAAGTCATCGTACTTGATATCCTATGGGGGGACAACCACAGGGAATGGCAGTTCGTTTGCCCCGCAACCCAGCTACCATCCACTTCATCAGTGCCTCACATCGCAAAAATGGAAAACATAAACTGCTGACCAGAGCAATCAGGTCAAACCAACCCGCATTCCAATTGAGAATGTATGGTTCACCTGGGATTTCAAGAAGGTGACACCTCGTCCTCGTCGGGGATGCTCAAAAAAGAGTTCTATAATATTGATGGTGGTGCCCCAGGGGATATACTTGTACGAGTTTTATCATGTCCGAGGAGACGCTGAGACGGCAGCCATCGACAAAATGCACGTCGTGTTCATCCATCGAACAACAGGCAGTATCAGCAGAGTCGCGCGAGGCCAGAGCGAGCCGCATATAGCCCGACGGTGGCCTTACACTGTCCTCTCGAAGATACGCTGAACCAAGTAGAGCTTTCGATGCAAGGGGGCCGCGCAAGCACGCGGAGAACATTCGTACCGCACGAATACATCGATCTGCGCAACAAGCACATGCCTCAGCATCCATATCCATACCTGCGCCGTGCGATCCGAATACGGTGGGGTGGTGGAACATACCCATAGACTTTCTTCCGGTGCCTCGACAGGGCGGTGGGATCCTTCGTTCTGTAGGGCAACGGTGACGAAAGAACAGCGCATCCGAGTGGATCATCAACTCAAGTTGGACGTTTGAATCGGGCTTTTGTCTCCCCCATAAGTTGACGCCGACGCATCGATGCGGGGGACTCCAAACGCTGACTCACTGTGCCCTTGAGCCGGTTTGTTGTGACGATCAACTCACTGCGTCGTGGAACGAAGAACCACCTGCGCCACGCAGTCATGAGTTATACTACGCGTCATCAGATGCCTTCGTCATCGAGCAGGTCACCATGTATCACAGATTCATTAGCCGGCGACGCGTGCATACTGCCAAGGACGTGTTCTGGTTCAAGGATTGGAGATAAGTAGTAAAGGACCCATCCATGAGTGAGAGTTCGATCTAATAACTTACTACTAATACCCGGAGGCCGGCTGTTAGTGGATCACTTGGGAACGCTGGACGTGTCCCCGTCGTTTGACGGTGCAAAAAGTCTTGAAGCGACAGAACAACGCCGACTTCCTTGAAGACTCAAAAAAAGGAATTTCGACATCCAAATTTAAAAGCTTCTTTATTCCGTGTCACATCCCATACATTTGCAAGGTATTACAATTGACCCTACAGACATGTGTACGAGGATGGGTCTGTGTCGTGGTAGACAACGTATGAGCATGCAACGTCATCCTAGACAGACAAAACAAAACGCACATATTTAGATACTCAAGCCGAGGAGAACAGCCAACTCGTCCAAGTTGAGGTCAGAAATAACGGAGTGAACGGGTTCCACCACTGGGGCAAGGGAAATGGCGAGACCGTCAACAAGAGGGACAACAGCACCAATGAGGCTGGTAACAGCACAACCGAGGTCAGTGAGGACGTCCTTGACATCAGCAACAATGTCGCCGCCTTTGGCCTTGGCGACGTCGAAGACATTGTTAATAGCACTGAGGATTAGCTACAATGCAAGTCAGGCTTAGGGTCACAATAATTTTGCATCAAGACGCACATCAACGTCCTCGCCAACAATGCTGGCGACTTCAGAAACGGTGCACTCAGCATCGCCGGCAACTGCGTTAACAGGAGCCAAGACAACACTGGCTTCCAGGCCAACGAGAGCCTGGACCTGAGGAACGGCTGCAGTAATAGAAGCCTTGATCGAAGAAACAACGTTGGTGATTTCAGTGATCGTGCAGTTGGAAGGAACAAGGTAAACTGTCAAAGCACGTCAGAGGTGAATCATATGGATACTGTTCCAACGTACTCAATTGTTCAGTGTAGGGTTGGATTTCGATGGAAATATCAGTAAAGATGGCAGGAACAGAAAGTGTGGTTGCGCGATCATGAATGCCGGAAACTGACACGCTGACAGTGGGGCTAACTAGTGGTAGCCCAACGGGAGCAGCGCTACTGAGGGTGGCCAGGGTGGCAGCGATCAAAGCAGAAGCAAAGGGGTGCATTTTTTAAAGGAGTGTTGGGGTGTCTGGCGAGACAGGGGGTATTTAGGCAGGTAAAGTGACGAAAGACGACAAGAAATCGATGGGGAACATCAACTAGCGGATAGGATTATATAGCTTGAGGACCTGTCCGGGATCAAGCCCATCGCCAATGTTTTTTTTCCTGATTTTCCGAAGCGTCAAATTTCCGGAATGATGACATGAACTCAATATATGAGCCAAGTTTTCTTGGCAGGTCGTGACTCACCTTGGCTGGTGGGTTCGGAACACACGGTGTGGAGCAAGATATACATCACTCCCGGTAGGAAAGAATATATTCGGTGAGGTCTGTATAACTCTATTGGTCAACATAAGCGTCCTCCATGAACTGTAAAATCTAGGATGCCCTTCAACGCAGGTAGGCGAGTTGTAGAACTCACTTTCTGTTCCACAAGCGAGGCAAAGATCCTTGATAATCACAAAGTCCCGTCGTCTCGCTTGACAGTGACACCACTACCGCACCGATGATCGAGCCAACCTATCGGAGCATTTTGTTTTCAACGCGGGTACTACGCCCGAGAAAAGCGTACACAGGTATCAACCATGGGGAGACATGGGATATGGCGCGCCGCTGGTAAGCGTCGTTGCCAAGACGGCTGAATTTTTCGTTGCAACCGGGCCGGGGATAGCCCAATCCGGTGGCGAACACTGACCACCACGACTGTACTCATCAACCCATGAAAGCAATGTATCGGAACAGACGGCGATTTGGCAGACAGCCCCGCGTCAAATACTGGACATCAATTCCGACGACGCTGTCAATGGTAGCTGCTATCACTTGTCACCCTTTCTGATTGAACGCGTCATTTAGGCCGCCGACTCACAGGGATCTGTACTTGGTCTATTGCAGGCGAGAGATGAGTCGACAACACATCTTGCAAGGTTGAATTCCAGGCGAGAGGACCAAACGATTGATTGGCAGGTCCAGGTTGACGTTGACCTTGAGGGGTTGGATTAACACCTCGTTGACTGACAAATGAGAGAATGTTGTTCAAGTCCTGGCAATTATTTTAAGTAAACATGCACAAACACGTGCTATCCGCACCGCCAAGTAACCTCACGCGGTCAGCCAAGCTAGCTAGGCATGTCAAAGTACATTCCATCGCTGGAGAGCTTCGCAAAGGTCTGTCAATCTTGTCCTACCAACACAGAGGCATTTATTTTAGATCACACTTATAGGGCGCCATCGCGACAGCGGCCGGTGTGACCACCATAGGTTCGTATGCTGCGCAAACCCAAGCTTAACCGCCTTAAACGACGCTGTCTAAATCATCTCGATACAGGGTGTGGTTTGCTTTACTATGGCCAAAACTACCTCATATACCCCTCCGCTTTCCCTCCCGGTTCTCGTACAGGTCCGTCGTCCCCCTCACCAAACTATGGTACAGGCTGTAAACACCTCAAATCTGCCCAGATATTGATATTCCAACCAAGTATGGACTAGTTTACGAGGACCTCCCTTTGCGCACCGAGGATGGAGTCACATTGCGCTCCTACTTGCTCGTGCAGCGGAAGGAGATATCCCACACCCATGCCTTGCAGGTAGAATGGAGTGAAGACCACTCCAATGAAGACGTACGCCCCCTCAACCTTGCCTTCGAACTTGTCACACTCACTGCCTGATGCGGGTTAGTTTGCGGCAACGCGACCCACCGTCATAATGTTCCATGGAAATGGCGGTAATCATGGCCACCGGATACCCTTGGCTAGAATATTTTTTGTCAAGATGCGCTGCAATGTGCTTATGCTATCTTACCGAGGGTGCGTATCCATGGTCGTGCAAGGTGATTCCATTCTCATTCTTTTCCTTTCCAGTTATGGCCATTCTGAGGGCTCACCCTCAGAGGCCGGTAAGATACCAACGGTACTTTCCAGGATGGCTTGAGGTGATTAATTTTCACTCCGCCAGGTCTATGTATAGACGCGCAAACCGCCCTTGACTATGTTACATCTCATCCTTATCTCCAGAAAACTAGTGTGGTGGGTTCACCTACAGTTTCTGGTGCTTTGGCAAGTTTACAGAGCCCCTGCTAGATCCTGTACGGCCAGTCAATAGGGGGTGCGGTAGCCATTCACCTTGCCAGCCGCAATCCAACCAAGGTCTGTTTTCCCATCTATCCCAAATGCGTCTGACATTGAAAGCTGTCTTTTCTTCAACAGATTGCTGCGCTTATTCTTGAGAATACGTTCACAAACCTTCCACGACTAGTTCCGCATGCCCTTCCTCTTCTTTCGCCACTGACGTTCTTGTGTCACCAAAAGTGGGACTCTGCGTCAAAGATACCGTTCATCCCCAAGAGCACCCCAGTTTTACTGTTGAGCGGTGTTCAGGACGAGGTCGTTCCTCGCGAGCATATGCAAGAACTGTGGGAGATCATTACTCGACGACAAGGCACCAAGGTTCAAACAGATCGCGAGCCCAAGGCAAATGTAACGGAAGTTGGAAGTGGCAAGTCCAAGTTTGTTGAATTTCCGGGCGGATCCCACAGTATGTCTCTTTGAATATTCCCCGACGTTTCCCCAGCTCAGCTTGTTTTTAGATGATACTTGCGTCCAACAAGGGTATTGGACAGAAGTTGCAGAGTTTGTGATTAGTCTTTCACGACCTTGATCTGATGACCTTGCGGGCACCTAGACTAGACCCGCACCTTCATGTGACTATTTCGACTGGATTCTATATGTAGTAGCACGTTCCAATATCATATTACCACCAGACGTTTTAACCGGTTCTGCAACTCTGAGATCAATCAAGCGTGGTAGCAAGCGTTGGACACAACAAACACTAGGTACACGACATTTTACCCTTCATACCGATAGGCGACCATGGCTTCTATCCGGTGCACATCCGTACTGAAGTTGCGCAACTTGACTTGTTGACTCTTGCTTGCCTCGATCGCAAGTGGATCCGTGTCTACCCACTCGTCAACGGGCACATCAGCAGAGTCATGAGTGTAGGCCAATATGTTGAAGACGGTAGGATCATCGATGATTGGGAGAAAGGTCACCGTGGAGACGATTTGTTTTAGGATGTAACGAATCTCGGCCTGGATCTCTGATTCAGGCTTAGGAGGTGACCTGAGGCGTGGTTATGTTACAAAACGCGCCCATATATGGAGTATAGACGTACGGTTCTGCGGAGTCTGCAGGAGGCTCGATGAGGTTGATGTCGAACACCCATCTCTCGAGAGGTAACCGGGTATCCTTTGAGATGATCGCGAGGACCAGTTGTGTAACAGACCCGGTCAGCAGCCACTCTGTATGCGCGTGAGCTGCCGCCAAAGGGTCTGCTTATCTGACGCACTATTGACCTGTTTCAAGATTCTTGGGGTACAGTCAATCACGATGCCTCGCTGAGGACCATCAGACGTACCGATCGAGATAGTTTTCCAGTGCGAGATCCTGTGTGACGAGGACGGTTTGACCGTATTTCTTGACCATGTGAAAGTCATCTGAAGGGTATACGCCCCTCTGGAACAAAATCCTATGGAATGATCATGGTGTGTACGACCTTGTCTCGGTGGCAGGCATGCACGTACGTGTTGGCTGCATATTTGAAGAACTCTGTGACGAGATTCGTAGAGCCCTTGAGCGTGATAGCCTGGCGGGTCGGTGCTTGCGATGTTGCCATGTCGTGTCCACGAAAGAAAGAGCGTGCTGGATGTCGAGCGCTCCCTTTGTGCGACGCGAGGGTGATCACGTGAAGGTATTGGCGCAAGGCCCCCAGATAGCACCGCACAGCCACTTGTGGTGCGTCCTCGGCTCGCAGTGATCGGCTCGTGGTGATTAAAGCTTGTCACAGGCGTGACAATCCCTCGGGAAAGATCGCCCACATTACAAGCACAGCATCTTATAAGTTAATGGTGATTTTTTGACCATTGTCTGAGTACATAAGAGCCAATCTCTTATCAATTTTTTCAAGTCTGTAGAGTGACATTAATGTGGTGTTTTGAAAGGTTTACATAAGCGGACAATGAGAAAAATAGTTTTGCCAGTTCTGATTCATTTTATCGCTGGAATTAGTTCGGCTCGGTCCGTTATGGTAGCTCCGGAGGGTACTAGCCAAACCAAAATGACCCAAAACAATCACGCTAGGTCCCAGAGCTCACTCAGACCACAACGTCGCCTCAATTTTTTTTTTCAGACGCACTTTCATGCGGATGTCCTGGCTCTCCTTTGAGGGCTTTGGTGTCTCCTCGCCGTTCGACCCGACTTTCCACTATGTCACCTCGCCCGTCTTTTCGCCGATGATCCTCGGCGCACTCCGTTTGCTCTTTGCAGTATACGCATTGATAACAACCATCGTCATTCTCGCTTTCGATTCCGTTGTGTTTCACAATGCTAGTTCGTCAGTGGCTGACCGTCGGCGTTGATGAGGGGCAACGAGCTTATTTCTTACACAGATACTTTTCCTACTTTACAGTCCTGTCATACACCGGACTGGTCGCCTATTTCTGGGCTTCGAGTGTCCAGACAATCGCCTTCGTGCTCCGCGGGCGGAAAAGTTATCCTTTGCAAGCATGGCCTCGGTTCCTTCAGCTGCTTCATGTCCTTTTGTATTCTACTCTCGTCGTATTCCGTGAGTTTTCCAGTTCTTTGTCACTATAGTTTCTTACTAACGTGAAACGAACGGTCAGCTATTTTAGTCACAGTCGTGTTTTGGTCTCTCCTCTCCTCGCCGGGAACGTTTCAAACAACCTTCTCCAGTGCGTCCTATTGCTAGAATTCTGGCTGTGTCATCGCTGATTCGAGACGGGCCTCAGGCTGGTCCAACATCTCCCGACACGCGATGAACACTGGGTTTGCGCTCTTTGAGATCTTCCTCACGCACAGTGATCCATGCCCGTGGAGTCACCTCATCCCACTCATTCTCATCCTCGCAGGCTACCTTGGTGTCGCATACATCACTTGCGCGACCCAAGGCTTTTACAGTATGTTTGCCGCCCTTCCAAAGCAATGACAGAGCATGACGATGGATGATCTTAGCGTATTCCTTTCTCGATCCCTCCACGGAACATGGCCTGCTGGCAGTATATATCGTTGGGATAGCAGTCGGGTGTTGCGTGGTGTTCAGCATCGTTAAAGGCGTTTGCATGCTACGCCGGCGTATCAGCTTCCGATATGGGGGAATCAAAGACCATTCAAGTGGAGAAGCACTCGAGGAATGGGAAGAAGTGGCGGCCCCAAAGGACCCCTCGACCGAGGAGGCGTGACACTCACAGCTTGTCTGCATACCCCTCCCCCACACACCCGCTTAAAGAAGAATATTAGTTAAGCATTACAAAACGTGATGCTCACCACGTCCCAAGTACTGTTATTTGACTTGTTACCTTTCGTTTATCGTGGACTTGTTTGAGACATCACGGAAGAGCTGCTGTTGTTGTCGGAGTAGTCGTATTGTGTGTAGGTACATGAATGTTAACGGATGTCAAGTACCAACATGGCACAGCTGGCTACAGTACACTGTAGGGACGAACTCCAAACTGCCAACTTGATAATGCATAACGAGATGATGTACTGTATTAGGTTCTATGTGCCCCTGAGGTGCTGTTCATGGATTTTAGAGCGGGCTCCGAGAACACTTTTCTTGATCGTCGCGTCCCTCTGGTCCCAACTTCCCCATGGGGACACACTTCCCACATCGTACACTTCGTGGTTGCACCAGCCTTGATATTTCAGGCGCGACGGAACTTCGAAGCGCACTTTCGATTCGAATTGTGCCACGAGGCTGGCACATGCGACTCGTCCATGGCCTGGGTGTATTTCTGAACGTCGGGATCTGTGCGGTCGCCGAGGACGGGGTTCGATGTATTCCGTCACGATGAATAGTCGTGATCTCTATACCTGGCTTCATCAGTAGGATGACCGTCCCCAGTACGCGGTCCGGGGCTCCGGGGCTCCGAATGTTTCTATTCGAGGAGGAACAGTCGTGTCATCGTCTCAGCGGTGTGATCATGGACGCGTGACTGCACATCTTCACGGTCGATTTCGCGGTGGAATGTGATATCGCAAGATTCCCGGTCAGCGTGCTAGTGTGTCCTATGACATGGCATTTTTTCCCGTACGTTCCCAACGGTTGGCACTTGTCGGTGTGGGTGTGGGGGGAGGGGGCGGGGCGGAAGGGTTGGGCCATTATTAGATGCTAATCCAGATGAAAGTATAAGAAGGCCACTCAGCGCGACCGTTCGGGTTGTCGCTCTGGGATACACAATCGCAAAAACCCTCCAGCCATGGTTTTTCCTCAGGGTTTGAAGATCGCGTCCGCACTTTTGGCGCTTGTCACGCCCTCCATCGCACTCGGTGTGGCGCCGGGCCAGATCAAAAACTTTGTCACCTTTGGTGACTCGTACACCGATTCGTCCTACTACCCTAGTGCGGATGGCGGGTACCAATGGCCAACATGGGCTGCCGAATATGGCCCCTTTAACCTCTACGGCGAGTCTTTTTGGCCCTCCCGAGAACGAAACCAGAGTGGGATCGCTCACGCACCTGAATCCACTAGGGTTCGCGAGGTCTGGCGCAACCTGCTCCAACTTCCTCACTTACCGTCTCTTCCCTCCTATCATGGAGTGGCAGATTCCCGCGTACTTGAATGAAACCTACAATGGTACCCTTGCTCTCAACGCTCAAGAGACGGTGTATACGATTTGGATCGGGACCAACGATCTTGGCGTCGGCGCGCTCTTGACGGGCAGTAACGCGCCTGGTGTTTCCATCGTCCCCGTCAGACAATGTGCCATCGATGTTTTGAAACGCCTCTACGAGAGTGGCGCACGCAACTTCATCATGCAGAGCGTACGTAGGAAACCTGTTCTAAATGACCTCGTTTCAGGATCATGCTTGGAACGACCGATGCTCACCCTTGCGTACGATTTGTAGATCATCCCTCTCGACCTCACCATCCTGTACTCCAGCTACTCCTACCCCAACAAGTACTGGACCGCACAGCGCAACACGACGGAGTGGAACGTCTACATGCGCGAACTCGTCCGTGCGGGGAACCAGATCACGATGTTGGAGCTCCAGGCACTCGCTCCCACCCTACCCGGGGCCCACATCGGTAGGTGGATCCACCCTCCTACAGTCGGAAACCCACTCACTCTACGCGATGTGAACCAGCTTCCTTTGACTCGTACGGCTTCTTCACCGACATCTACAACCACCCCGGCAACTACCTCAACGGCACCGCGTCCCTCAACGTCACCGGCTGCATCAACTCGTGTGTCTACGAGCTCAACGAGAGCACTAGTGCCACAGGTGACTGCACCGTCGCCGAAGGAAGTGCTCAAGATAGCTTCATGTGGTACGTTGGCCTGTCATGCTGGCATTCGTATGTCCGAGGGGTTATTCATGCGTGTGCGCCAGGTACGACGAGCTTCACTTTTCCCAGCAAACGGCCAGAGTACTTGCACGTGAAATTGCTACCGTCATGAGTGGTCAATTCAGCGCGTGGGCGACTTGGTTGAGCTGAATGGTCATGGGGTTTGGGAAATTCCACACTTTTTGTCCGTCGATGGACGCTAGACTATCGATAATTCACTATCGAGTAACTCACTGATTATGGGGACACTATATTAGTATTTGCACGATCCGCTCTGCTAGTGACATGCTGGGAGAAAACTGGACAATGAGGGTCTCATCGGTCCTGGATCTTACCTGGATCTTGGTTGTTCGACGATATAAATCGTCCTTGGCGTGTAACCGTATTTGCTAGATCGTTCCCAGCCGTCGAAGGCCTCCAAATTGCAAGTGAGATTGATGCAAAGAAGAAACGTACACATTCATCGTCCGAATGTCCAGTGCTCTCAGATATTGGAGTTAAGGCAAGGATTCTCCGCTGACTGTGGTCTGCATCACGAAGTACTACATTGCCGTCGTCCGTAGTCGTCGTTCTCCTCCGACAAAGCGTCCATCCTCGCCAAACCTAAAGACATCCCCAAAGATACATTCAGTACAACCCCTCGCCCCAAATCCACATCAGAAGAGTTTGGCCAGGTCGGCGAATGGGTCTTTGGTTTCGGCGGTGGTCGGTTGCGTCTGCGTCCGTTGTCCAGCTGTGGTGCCTACTGTC